>PVIH01019204.1:0-36117 GCA_004025045.1 Sigmodon hispidus | reverse complement strand
GGTCCCCATAGACTCATGTGTTTGAATGTTTAGCCTAGGGAGTGGCACTATTAGGAGGAATGGCCTTGTTGGAGGAAGTGTGCCAGTTATGCCCAGTGTGGTTCAGTCTCTTTTTGCTGCCTATGGATCAAGATGTAGAACTCTCAGCTACCTCTCCAGCATCATGTCTTCTTGTGTGCCACCATGTCCCACCAAGATAGTAGACTAACCTCTGAAACTGTAAGCCATCTTCAATTAAATGCTTTCCTTTATAAGGGTTGCCATGGTCATGGTGTCTCTTCACAGCAATAGAAACCCTAACTAAGCCAAGACATTGATCACAAACCTCAGAAACATAGGCACACATACACTTGGACACAGGGGCAAAATTCTCATTTTAGGATTTACATTAGCTTGTCTTCAGTAAGTCATATTGCTGACTACAAAATGAAATTCTTCTACAAATAAATAGACAGAGGTGTCTGTCCATTCCAGGTTACCCTCACTAAAAGAAGTATGAGCTGATGTTCTAACCTGCCTTCTGACACATCCATTAGAATACACATTGATCTTCTTATATCAGACAAGACCAGTGAGAGAATTCCCCAGCCTTTACAAGGGCTTTTATCTGACATTTGTGGAGCCATCATTCCTGAGTGATTCCCCAAGCCAGCTCTCCAGCTCAGACTCAATGACTATTGTCAATCAGGGTTTCTATCCCCTCTGTAAGGATTCGTGGCATTCCACATAGCTGAGCCCCTCAGCTCAGGTGGGATGCACCTTGCACGGAGGCACGCCCCTGGGCGTGGCTACATAAACCCTGCAGCACTGCATACTGAAGCACCTCCCTGGACCCATGACCATACCCGTGCACGCCCCTTTCCTTAAAAGCGACTGCTCCGGTCCTTTTCTTCTCTGTCCCCTGACTTCTTTCTCGCTCCTCTGCCTCTTCACCTGCCTGGGACTCTTCTCTTAAATAAACTCTAGTGTGTGGCCTTGTTAGTGTGTACTTGCTCTCACAAGCGGAACTAGCACCCTCTGCCTGGGTAGTGGGCAATAAAAGAATTTCCATTAGCAACATTGTATTTGTTAGACATTTAAAAATCAACCCCATGCTAATGCTGGGGACAGGGAATGAGTGTGGACTTTGATTTTGGCATCAGATCCCTCAGCCTCAATGGGATTTTTGAAATGCCGTCTCCACTACAGACTGCCATGCTGAACAGGCCCACACAGGGCTGAGGGCTTACATTGCAGCCTCTGAGATTGACACAGTTATTCAATATATTGTTTCTCACTCCAATTTGCCACTTTGGGTACAGGCAGCGTTCTCAGGACAGTAGGGATCCTGAGAAGGCCTCTTGAGTTGTCTGGCTTCATCGCTGGCCCTCCTTGGCTGTGACATCCACTTTATTCTCACTGTAACTTGTATGATTCTCTCCCCTCGTCTGACCATTGCTTTTCCTAACATGCCTCTGCATCTGTAGGAACCATAATAGTCTTAGGGTTAAATTCCAGCAAGTAATCCTCTCACATGTTTGGGAAGATGATCCCAAAGCAGCCTTTAGGAATAGAAGAGGAGTCTGCAATTTCTCTTCTCCCTAAAGAAAACTCTATGGCAGACCCCAGCCTACCACAGACAACAGACATTGGCCTCCCCTCTCTAGTTTTCCTGTTTGTATTTGCCTGGTCTGTGGAATGAGAAGTCCCTCCATCAGCTGTTCCAAAAGCTTCAGTTGAAAACAATGTGGATAACTGTCCTCCCATAAATCAAACAGGAGCAAGGCATAGTCCCCCCTGGTGTTTTTTGGTTCCTCACACACACTATCACTGCATAACAAAGTAAGTATTGCTTCTCTGGACATTACCCCAAATATAATGTATTTTTTGGACAATATCTTATAATTACTGCACCCTGAAATCTGAGAAATCCATACACTGGGGCCTATCCTATGCTACCAGCAAGGGGAAGTCTTAGGTAGTTAAGGTACCTTGACAAGGTGGGCATCTATTAGTTTGTACTCACCTGAGACTAGCTCTAGGCTACATAGTACTTGTGTTTCCACTCCATCCTTAAAAACGAAATTCTAGCTGCCATTCTGGATCTCTTTTTGCTTCCTCTTCTTTGAAATGTATGAAACGTGATGCCCTCCTATCATAGACCACTCACTTTGCCAGCTGTGGTCTGCCTAAATAAAAATGACCCCCACATGCCCATAGCAAGTGGCACCATGTGGAGGTATGGCATTGTTGAAGGAAGTGTGGCTCACTGTCTCTTCCTGCTGATCCAGATGTAGAACTCTGAGATCCTTCTCCAGCACCAGGTCTGCCTGCATGCCACCATGCTTCCTTCCATGATGATAATGTATTAAACCTCTGAAATCGTAAGTCATTTTCAGTTAAATGTTTTCCTTTACAAGAGTTTCCATGGTCATGGTGTCTCTTCACAGCAGCATCACAGTGACTAAGACACCTGCTCTCAAAGATGTAAATGAGAACCATGCAGATAAGGGAGGAAGAGGCCAGTAACTGATCCAGCTGGACTCTTTGAGAAATCCCAAGTGTCCAGACAATCTTTGGTCTCTGGAAACTTGTCCTTGGAGGCCTTGGCTCCAGAGTTGACTGGGCAATCTCCTTTACCCTCCTCCCTCAGTTCTACAAGACTGTCCCATGACCCACCTTCGTGGTTTATACAATAGTTTGCCTGGGTTTGCGTTCCTGTAAGCTTAGAGATTCCTCAGATCAGAGCATCATGTTTGCCAGTATGGGCAGATGAGTCAGCTAAAACCAACTGTCCCAAAGACATTAATAGTGTCCACTGTCACTCCAAGTAAGCCAATACTAAGTCAAGTTAGTTGTCTCATGAACATTATTCAGTTCACTGTGAAGTCAAGTGAGGCAGTGTGTGAAGAAATATTCTGTAGGTTTCCAGGCTATTCTACCTAAGTACCAGGAACCTTTACTTAGAGAAGAAGTCAACGAGCATTGGTTGAAGAACAGAGGTTTGTGTGCTAGCCAGAAAGGTTCTTGAGAGCTCAAAGAGACCAAGCAAGGAAGATCTTCAGGGGGCTCTGAGTTGTAGGCAGTTAATAGTTGCTCCCTAAGCCAGTTCAGTGTCCCCATCAAAACCAGCTTCTGAAAAGCCAGGGGCCAACTGCAATAGGACTCGCCTCCAACACTTCATCTTTGACACAAGGACATCAGGCAGGAACATGTGACCCTCTCACTGGGTGGCCAGTCTACCTGAGTTCAAGGATAAGACCATCCCTGAATTTACTTTGGGTTCACCTCTTCGATACAAAAGATCTTAGAAGTAAAAATAAAGAACCAGGTAATTTTGAAACGTATTTTATGCATATGTCTGTTTTGTCTCCAGGTATAACTGTATGCCATGTGCATTCCTGGGGCCCATAGAGGCCTGAAGAGGGCCCAAATCCCTGGAACTGGAGTTAGAGATGGTAGTAAACTGTTTTATATGTGCTGGGAACTGAACCTGGGTCTTTTGAAAAAGCAGCAAGTGCTCCTAACCTCTAAGTCATCTCTACAGCCTCAACCAGATTTTTACATATTAGAAGTGAATTCAAAGAGAAATGGTTCTTTAGCTAAGATGCTCACTGAAATAAGTCTATTGATGTCACAAAATATTCCTGATATTGATAATAAACATGACCAAAAACAAGGTGCCCAGCTAAATAGAAAAAGGCTAACTGTGTTTAAATATCTGGAGTCTCTTCACTTAAGTAAAGTCAACAGGCTTGTGAGGATGAACCTTAGTTTCTTCCCGTCGAGAGGAAGCTTACAAACCACATGCATAGAGAGGAGATCAGAAGTCTCCGGTGTGGGGGAGTCCTTAAGCTCCTGGGTCTTCAGCCATCTTCAGTAATGAGAGACTGACAGTAGATGTGTTCGTAGAAGAGCTGGAGGCTGGGTGATAAGTAAACATAGAAGTCTGCTTTCAGGAGACTCTCCTGACTCCACAATACCCTGGGGTCAAATTAATTATTCACATTTCTTCCTTATAACCAAATTAATTCACACAATGAACAGACCTGGGTTAGTTCTGAGAAAAGAAAGTCCTGACTGTATAAAGCTCTCGACATGAGACAATGTCTTCACTTTCTAGAGTGAGTGAGATAAGACCAGAAAGGTGCTCAGCCAGGGGCCAGGGACATGTGCAGTGAAGAACAGGACTGCCACCCCATGGCCTTGAGCACTGCTTCATACCATGTCCCCACCTAGAAAGCCCACTCCTTGCCTGCAAGCATTATCTACACATCTCCTTTAAGACCCAATTATTGGGTCTCTCTGTGCAGAATGTAGAACTATGTCCACAACAAGCCAATGGGTTTTACTCTTCCTCCTCCTGCTCCTTATATGTTTATGTGGCTTCATCCCACCAGCTACAGGACCCAGAGCTCAGCATGCTGCTAAAACCTACACAGACCCCAGGACATGCCTGTGTTTAATAAAAGCCCCTTTTCTCTCCTATCAACAATTTAGCTTAAAAGGTCAAAGCACAGCATCACCTTAATCTCTGTGGATATAAACCATGACCCTACAGATGGCCCAAATCCCTGTGCATGTGGATTTTTCTACATCTATACACACTCATGAGACATTTTAACTTATAAATGAGGCACTAAAAGATTGATGAGAACTTATGAAAATAGATCAGTTAAAACAATATACTGCAATACCATGACAATTTTTTAGCTATCTGTATGCTTTGGGGTCATTAGAACTTAGGGTTACTTGAAGTCAAGCATTGTACTCCACCATAGTTCACTGATAGGGGATGTCTTTCTGTATGATGTGAATTACCCCATTAGATAATAAAGGAACTGATTTGGTCTATGGAACTATTTTGGTCTTAGAAGCAGGCAGGAAATCCAAGCATAGATACAGAAGAAGGAGGGCAGAGTCCGAGAGACACTGCAAGCTGCCGCCAAGAGAGCAAAATGTAAACATACAGGTAAGCCATGTGGCAAGACATAAATTAATAGAAATGGGTTGAATAAAGATGAAAGCCCAAACTAGCAAAAAGCCTGAGTCATAGGCTGAAAAGTGTATAATTAATATAAGGGTCTGAGTCATTGGGGGGGCGGCACTAAGCAGCTGTTGATGGGTACAGACCTTGAGGCTAGAAGGATCAGAAACTTTTTACTACAAATGATGCTCCAAAGTGAGTTGCTTAAATTCACAAAAAGCCTGAGATGGCTTAAAAAGAATTCTAGATCACAGAAACAGAGCAACAAACAGCTTCTGAGTTGTGTCTCTCAAGTGAGTCGTGGTACAGAGATGTCCTGGCATGGCATGCAAGCTACAAAATGCTGGGCTTTCAGAGTGCAGCATAAGCCGCAACAAGGTCAGTTCCCAAAGTCTCACAAGAGCCTTGGTAGGAACACAAACTATATATGACAGATTTAAGGTTTCTGTTCTTATGGGCAAAAAGGGAAGAGAGTCAAGATGGCTGCTTGGTAGCAGCATTTTCTTCAAGGGCAGCAAGCAGAGGCACAGATGTTTCCTGACTCAGGATTAGAGTCAAAAACTGTGGGGCTCTTTTAAGAGCTGCCAAATACTTAAATGGAGTTCATGAGCAGTGGGTTGTGGTACTCTACTTGGTGGCAGTGTGAACCATAAAATTCTCCAGAACTGAGATGATAATGTGGTTCCTGCCAAGTAATTCAGCCATGAAGAAAGCTCTCACTTACCAAGGAGCTGGGTGGAGCTTGGTGGATTTGGGTGGGGTCAGCTGCAATAGCTCAGTTTTTAATCTTAGCCACACCTTGGCAAATTAAAGGTGTGGCTAGAAAAAGATAAAAAGATATACAGTAAAGACAGATTTGAAATTAAAAAAAACTCAATGGTTTACAGTATTTAAAAATATATGTAAGCTTGAAAAAGAGAAAAGGTCAGAAAAAGTCCTTTTAAAAAGGAAGTTATATATATGTGTAAATATATAATAGGTGATAGAATATTTTCTTTAATTTTGCTAAATACAAATAGACTAGATATTGTAACTATAGTTCTTGATGGATAGCTGTTTTATTATATGCAATTTTGCTACACTGAAATGGAAACCTTCCTTTCTGATTAGACAGAAGAGGGGAAGTGATGTGGGATGTCTTTCTGTATGCTGTGAATTACCATTGGATAATAAAGGAACTGTTTTGGACTATAGCAAAGCATCTTAGAGGCAGGCGGAAAATCCAAGCGTAGAGGGCAGAGGCAGAGGGATGCTTCAAGCTGCTGCTGAGAGAGCAAGATGTAAGTGTACAGGTGTCACATGGCAGGACAGAGTAATGGAAATGGGTTGAGTTAAGATGAAAGATCTAACTAGCAATAAGCCTGAGTCATAAGCCAAATAGTTTGTAATTAATATAAGATTGGGAATCATTTCAGGGGGCTAACCAGCAGTGGGTGGGTCTGGACTTTGTCGATAGACAGGCCAGAACTCTTTACTACAGTCTACAGTAAGTGAACTTGATACTTAGGGAGCAGGCAATGGTCAGTGTATAATGTACAGATGTTCTAGGCAGGGTAGAGAGGATGACAACCATTCTTCTACTCAGGCTAAAACATATGAACTCTTTTTTTTCTGAAAGTTTCATCTAATATTTACAAAATATTTGACCATAGGTAATTAAAACCAAGAAAACAAAACCTCAGATCCTGGGTACTATCATTTTACAGATAGTGCCTCACTGTGCAACCTCATGAAAAAAGCTGGTAGCATGGTCTTTCAAGGCTTAACTACAGAACCAGGAAAAACTACCATTGAGGATTAGGAAAGATGCTGGAGTCTTGCACTTATTAGGTACAGAAGATAGAAAATGCCTGTCTAGTTCAGTGCTTAGACTTTCTCCTTCTCATAACTAGAATGAAGCTACAGGGACATCCTCTGTGAGAAGTACTCTGAGTAAGGATTTACCTGCTAAAAAGGTAGGCTCATAATGAGCACACTGTCACTAGGGTTTTCTTGGACCATGTAGCAATGAGAAGAGGCAGAGAAATCTGCAGCATGGGGTCAGGGAAGCTGGTCACAGAATAGTCCCTTCAGATTGAACAAGTGATAACCAGTAGCTTCCTCCCTGGAGCTCCACCTTAGTGTCAGATAGCACCTTGTGCTGTGTGCTTTGTGCCAAAGAGGCACCTATGCTCAACATGTTTCCAGGAGCATTTTCATCATTGTTTGAAATTCCTACAATGGATAGGTCTATAAGGAGACAAAACAGGGGTTTAAGCTAATGAAAGGCAGGAAGCAAGTTGGGAACTTGAGTGTCAGTAGAACAAGAATGACCATAAAGAAAAAAACACTGGCTTTTTTTTTTTTTAATGGCCAATACATCATAGACCAATTACATAGGAAAGAGAAGGCGTGTGGTGCTCCCCACATACTGGCCTCTGACTGAATAGCCCAGAAAATAGTTCAAAGGCCCTTTTATTTCCAAGCCCATCTACACCTAAGATCAGCAGGAACCACATGGTTCCAGATGCTCGTGTCTGTGAATACCTGGCACAGAATACAGGGCTCAGGTGAAGTTGTCTCAGTCTGCAGATTCTCCAGTGCCACCTACCAAGAACTCCTCATCTGAAGGGTTATCCTCAGTCTCCAAATTCTCCCTCCTAGCCACCAACCAAGGATTCCATATATCTCCACGTTTATCCCAAGTAGACCCACAGAAAAGCCCACACATCTGGAATTAATTTTTACATGAGAAAACAGAAGTAAAGAGCAGGAAATCAGCAGTAATTCTTCTGAGCCTTCACATTGTGCTCCAAGGGGAATTCTAAGGGGCAATGCCACACCCATTCTGCTGTAGTCCCAGCAACATGCATTTGATACATCTGCACCCATTAGCTCTGCATCGCTCTAAGAAATAACCAACACAGCTGACTCAAAAATAGTCAAGGTTCATGTAGCTGAGGATTTTAGAGTTTCAAAGCAAACAGGGACTGGCAGGGCACTAAAGCAGGCCTTTTGATTCATTAACTTTCTAAAGCAAAACAAGTTTAGATTTGAATCAACTCTAACTGTAGAAAATTGCTTGCTTTGACTGTCTCCTACTTGGATCTTGGAGTAAATGAGAGCAGATCTGTCATTAAAATACTTGTAATTTTTACCTAAGCATCTTTTCTCCCCGTAGAATATGTTTGTCCTCATTAATAATCCTATGGAGGTTTTTCAAATAAGAAATATACTCTACCTCTAAAAGAAACAAACAAACAAACAAAAAGCCAAGGGCAGACTGACTATATCAGTCTCCAGGATGATGGTCATGGTAGAAGTACATACTGGAGGGAGTGTTTATGTCCAAGCCAGGAAACAGAAGCAGAGGACTGGCCACAGTCCCCTCAACCTCTTCCAGGATATGTTCTTAATGGCCTAAGGACTTCCTGCCAGACCCATCTCCCATAGGTTCACAGCCTCCCAAATATACCAGTGTGCACATAAAACCTCCTATCACAATGGATACTATGGAGACATCCCAGTCATAAAATAATAATCTAAGCCAATGCCAACTTCATTAGAAGAGCATGGCTGAGGGGCACCAGCTCTCCCACTACTGCGTGTGTCTGTCTATAGGCATGCATGTTTTAAACAGTTGGTGATTCATCAATAAGGAGTGTTTTAGATGAAGTGAGTAAGTGTTTTGCTCACTGACAGTAACCACAACACAAAAGCAGTGATGCATTCCTGTTCCTTTTGACATGGCACTATGCCTGGGAGTCATGGAAATACAGCTGTGCTCGCTCTCCTCAGATACACAGAGGAAAGTTTGGAAAAAACACAAACACTTAACTAGCTCAGGGAAAACCTACCTCAAACACAGCTGTCTAGGCAGGTATTTTGAAAACATACCTGTTATTCCTATAACTTAGATAATAATCTAAAAACTGACATCTTTTTCTTTTCCTTTGGGAGCATCAAGGGAATGTGTGCAAGGAGAAGCATTTTTAAAGCTGGTGGGAGGTACTTCTCTTTGCACATAGACAAGTTAAAATGAAGAAGCTAAATCTGCCATCATTTACAATGCAAATTCCTAGAAGAACTACCGCTGCTAACTTTGACTGGAAGTCTAGCTCATGGATTTGTGTCCCACTGATACAGGATATAATTATTTCCCTCCATCCTCTTTCGTGATGCACTGTTTTAGCTGAAAAAGAAAAGAGTATCCAGCGTGAGGTAAATGCCTTCACAGGAGCCTGGAGCTTCCACCCTCTGTCCACCATCATTAAAGTTTGTTTTAGGGGATAAATTGAGTCATTATCTAATTTTCTAATATTTAGAACCTCCTTCAATATGTGTAACTTGTTCTCCATGTCACAGGGAAGATCTAGTGCTGATATACAAGCAGCCCCACACCATCCGTTATACTTCTTAGGGAGTGAGCAGAGTGCTGTCTAGCTCCTTCACAGGAGCAAATCCATCCCATAGGAGAAGAAAGAGACCTGTGAGGAGGCATCCATGGAGCAGGCACCTTGGGTGAGGAATTACCAAGCCAGGTTCATGCACTGCAGGACAACTGTAATTAATCAACATCTCTCTCCCTCTCTCCCTCTCTCCCTCTCTCCCTCCCTCCCTCTCTCCCTCCCTCCCTCCCTCCCTCTCTCTCTCTCTCTCTCTCTCCCCCTCCTTTCCTCCCTCCCTCTTCTTTCTCTCTCCTTTAACAGGGCTGACTTTTCAATAACTAGTGAATAGTATATTGGGTACAAAAGGACCAAGAAGTCCAAAAGTAGGAGCCTCATTGCATCTGAGATCTTTAAATCATATTTTTTACATTCTCTTTCCTATATAGACTGACCTTTGAACCTGTACAAAGGGAAAATGCAACTTCAGATACACATATTTGCATCATTTCCTTTTAAAGAAAATAAATTTTTCTTTATAGGCATTGCCTAGAGTACAGCCACAATTATGTTCAAAATCACCGCAGAACTAATAAAGTTTTCATTGCTCACAACTTCCCATAGATGCCTTGGACTTGAACTATAATAAAAATGAACACATGAGAAACTGAAATATTTAACTTCTTGATAACATCTATGAGAATCCAATTTTCAAATGACCTTTCTTTGTCTTGGCAATTTTTTTAATAACGACTGACATTTATTGTTTTAATCAAAATTATAATTTTTAAAATACTTCCTCTTTTCAAAAATAAATTATGTCCAAATGGAAAGATATATCAGAATCTTGCCTTATTAATTAATTTTGATGAAAAATACTTAAACCCTTTTTCTAGTCCGTTGAGTCCATGTCTCTGGCCTCCAGCCTGTTACAGTGAGGAGCATATCATGGCACTTGTTTTATTGATCTGTGCCATTCTGGAGGATGTAAGGTAGAATCTCAAAGTAGTTTTGATTTGCATTTCCCTGATGACAAAGAATATTCAATATTTCTTTAAGTTTTTCTCAGCCATTTGCATTTCCTCTATTGAGAATTCTCTGTTTAGGTCTGTACCCCATTTTTAAACTGGGTTACTACTTTTCTTGATATCTAGGGTTTGTTTGAGTTCTTTATATATTTTAGATATTAGCTCTCTAATGGATGTGTAGCTAGGAAGAATCTTTTTCCATTCTGTAGGCTGCTGCTTTGTCTTCATGGCGGTGTCCTTTGCCATGCAGCTTTTCAGTGTCACGAGGCCTCATTTATTAACTGCTGTCCTTAGTGCGTGCCACAGCATTTATTTATTTTATCTTTAACATTTTCCTTGACTGAGGTATCTGCACACAATCTGCTTGGTTCCCTGGGAATGGGGGCAGAGAGTGAGGAGAAGCTGCAATAGGTCGTCTGCTAGAGGATGTGCATGAGACTCAGGGACTGGATTTGGAGGGTTGGAGGGAGAGGTGAAGACCTTCAGATAGCCTACCTGCTTCGTGGCTGAGTGGCTGGGACATTTCCAGGGAATATACCTGTTGGAGTTAGGGTGGGAATAGAGCAATGAATGATGAGAAGTTAGGAGCAGGAGCAGGAGGAGGAGGAGGAGGAGGAGGAGATCTGTGTGGTCACTGGAGATGGGCGAGGGAAGAGGCTACAGCATATGGTCTGCTGCAGACCTGGGGATAAAACTGGAGGACTGGATTCAGAGGAACAAGGTTAATGTAAGATCCATAGTTAGCCTACCCGCTGCTCTGACTTGAGTCGAGTTATGCCATTTTCTGACTATACAAAACCTACGGCAATGATTGACATGACAGTTAGTCCGGAACACTACACCAGCAGGACTCAACCTGTTTGTGCAATGTGGAGTTGGTATTGGATCAAGATTCTGTGCACTATGGGATGTAATCATACATCCCCACAAAAGTAGATTGGTTGGAAGTTAGTTCTCTACTATGTCTGACTCAGAAGCATAGAGGTCATCATCCAGCTTCTTGTCAAGAGACTTCTTTTTTTTTTTTTTTAAAGATTTATTTATTTATTATGCATACAGTTTTTACAGAAGAGGTCACCAGACCTCATCATAGATGGTTGTGAGCCACCATGTGGTTTTGCTGGGAATTGAACTCTGGTCCTCTGGAAAAACAGTCAGTGCTCTTAACCTCTGAGCCATCTCTCCAGCCCCGTCAAGAGACTTCTTTAAAAATGTATTCTTTGTCAACCATTATATAATGTATCTTGATCACATCAAACCCCATTGCTCTCTTAATCCCCTCCTCCTCCCACTGGACTCTCCTTCTTCCTATGAAGTATCTCTCCTACTATTTTAATGACTCACTGAGTTTGAGATTGAACGTGGGCTAGAGGTTATTTGCTTGACCGTAGGTAACTAACCAGTGTCGATGCTACTGAATAAAAATGATTCTCCCCCACCCCCAGTATCAATTAACTATCAGCAGCTCCTCAGAGAAGGGTGGTAGGCCTCATGACCTCCATCCCTATCACAACAGAATAATGGTGGCTCCAGTCTTGTGTCAGTAACCGCAGCTGTGGTTCAGGAGTGAGACAGTATGTCGTGTGCAGATGACTGTCTCACGGTAGTCCTTCCCATGCTCAGGCTCTTGTATTCTGTTTCCTGAGCCTTACAGAGGGAAGTATGGATATGATTTTCCTATTTAGGACTTAACACTCAACAATCACCTACTCTCAGCACTTTGACTAGTTATCTGGGTCTCTGTATAAACTGTTGCCCATGGTAAACAGAGCCTTATCTAAGGCTGGGAGCAGTACTAATCTACAAGTAAATACGCAAATAGTGAGATGGCAATTATTGGGGGATTTAGGAATGTTGCTTATGTTCCTTTCAATCCAAAATACAGTCAGCTCAACACTGAACATATCATTTCCAATAAAAACACGTACTGCTTATGTATTTGGTAAGCCTGGTGCTTACCTACTTCATAAGGCCAGTAGCAATAATCTCAGAATGCATAGTAAGGCACAATCAAATATCACTTTATACTATCAAAACTGTGAAGATAAAAGACAAAATTAAAATATCCAAATGCAGATTAGGTCACTGTGTTTGCCAATGCCAACATGATTCTGTATGAGCCCCAGGGAGTCGAGTGCATAAGATAGGAATGTAATCCATTTCATACCTGAGCTGCAGTTTCACATCCAGGAACAATTCCAGGGGAACATTAACTAATGCAAGAAAAGCTTTCAGAAATTAAATTTTGTTTCAATATTTTAAAAGTCACAAAATGAAGACATCTTAGCTGTCAATTCTGTCCTAACATTAGCTACTCACTATATGCCAGGCACCATCCTGGGAATAAGGAAAAATGCTGTATTAGAATTGAAATAAGTGTCCATCTAGGAGAAAGTACTCTTTAAAATCAAAATATAACAAAATGTAATAAGAAATGAGACGTCTATATGGCCCTCAGTATGATGCTTTGATAGGTGTGTGACCTTCTCCATCACTCCTGCTTTGTACCCAGACTCCACACAGATGGAGGCTAGTCAAAAAAAGCCACATGAAAGAGACTGAGGCACCCAGTTAGGAGCCCTGGCATAGGTCAGAGCCACAGCTAGACCTCTCCCAGCCTTACACATAATCACCTGATATAACCAGACCCCAGCTAGGCCTCTATCATGAGAATAATAGACAGTGGTAATAATTCTAAGTCAAAGTGCACTGCAGTTTGTAACCCAGAAGTAGATAGCCAAGAGGGTAGATTTATTAGGAGAGAAGAAGAGGAGGAGGAAGAGAAGGAGGAAGAGAAAGAGGAGGAGAAGAAGGAGGGGGAGAAGGAAGAGGAAGAAGAGGAGGAGGAAGAGGATAAGAAGGAGGAGAAAGAGGAGGAGGAGAAGAAGGAGAAACTACATCCACCTATAGATCCTTCTGCACCATTCTGCAAACAGGGCCATCAACAATAGAGTTCCGGGTTCAGTGTACCTCACACTGACAGAGGGATGACAGACAGACTTCAGGGGACTCTTCTAGACTACCCATCAAAGCTGAAAGTCATAGATGGCCACCCAACAATAACATCACCATGGGGACTGAGCTTCAGGAGCACAGCAGGAAGTAGTGTACCTCCTAAGAGGCCAAGGCACGTTCTGACAATATATTGTGGCACTTGCCATACCAGGGTTAGTGAGGCAGCCCTGAAGCCTCCCATTCAGTAAGTCTCTTAAGCTGTGTCCCTATATACCATGCCTAAAGGGCAACATAATGGAGGAAGGAGTAAGTGTAAACCTGTGAGGTCGCTATCTCTACAGGTAAAAAGAGGTGGAGGCAGGTAGATAGGGAGAGACCCTGCTGGTGGTTCAAGAGTCTTTGTAGGTTTCAAATCCACACCAGAGCTTCTCCAAGGAACACAGGAGAAAGTGACACAGTGACACATTCTAAGACTTTACAAAGGCCTTGTCACGGTGTAGCCAGGAAGACCTTGTAATTGAGTGCAGATTGACTTATCCATTCCAGCTATTCAGACATAGTGGGACACAGTCACATCAGACAGTGGTGCAGGTGTGCTGAAGCGGCTGTCCCTAGAGCAAGGCCTTGTTCAGCTGCACTGGCTCTTTCTACCTGACAGTCACTCATGGCTTCTTAGCCTTCTGTTTTCTGCCCCTTCAGAGATGAGAGTCTGGGGGACTCAGGGGACACTGGACCCAGACTATTACACATCATTGCCACTAGCCTCGGTTTGGCCTCCAGTCTAGATAGAAGTCAGCCACAGCCACTAACAGCTCTTATCCCCAGAAAGAGAATGAAGGTATACACACAAATGGCAAGCTTGCTGTCGCTCCAGGTATCATAGGCTCTACATATGAGAGGCTCTGCGGTAATTGCCGAAGAACATTTCACTGAATAATTTTCTCATTAAAAGCTAGCTTTCTCTTTAAGTTTGACTTCTTTTAAGTACCATACTGCTCATTCCTTACCCTTTTCTCAGTGTGCATTTAGTTAAGCAAGTTAAATGTGGCGATCTCAATTAGATTTCTTGCCCTTTAATTATATATGAGGTCAAAAGACCATGATGAAAAGCTCCTTTGAAAACAGCTGGAAAAAATCCTCTCTATAAAGCACTCTCTTTGATCCAACAGGGTGGGAAACAATAGTGCCTGCGGTGTGGATTCTAGGGAGCAGGCCTTTGCCTCCCCACCTCCCTGCCCTGGATGTGGACTCACAGCTAGGGCTTCACCCCAAGCACCTAGGTTCTTCATCTGAAAAATTGAACAAAGACAGCAGCAGGTTTGGATGGGTCAAAATTAAGTCTTAAGTACAGCCAGCATAAATCCCTAGGAGATGGTGGCCTTGTCATGAGTGTCACAGGAAAGTCAGACTCTTTCAGACGACCCACTTGCTCACACTCTCCCACTTCTCAGGTTCACAAAAATGTTTACAGCATCTTCCCTCTAAATGAGTCCTGTTTGGGGGCTTAGAGCATTTGCAGAATAGGTTCCCAGCTCCCTATGCAGTACCCATAAAGTTATGAATTGTAGAATCTCTTCCTGGCTTCTTTATCTTTAACAAGCAACCAGAGTCTTGGGAAGGATTTGAGCTTGTAAATACTCTAGCGTATTACTGGAAATGATGAGCTGAAGATGCCAAACTCATAACCCTTAGTAATTTGGAGCTATGATATTTTCCAGAATGAGCTAAACGGTGCTCCAGTTTTAGTTTGAAAACAACACTTCCAGGTTGTACCAGAGAGCAACCCGGCTCCCTTGTCCTATGTCTTCACAACATTTTGCAGCTCTCTCCTTGCAGGGACTCAGGATAATGTTACACAGCTTTATATCCTAAGTGCCTGAACAGTGTAGTAACTTCATACCACAGTGACTTTTCCTAGGTGAAAAGTTTGGTAAATTATAAATTCTGGTTAAATTGTATCAAAAGACTACCCTGAAAAGAATAAATATTAGAAAACAGCAAAGAGGCATATAGAAATAAACATGAAAACATGTCTTTTGCAGAAAGTGTTTGTCAGACTTGTGACAAAAAAAAAAAAAAAAAAAAAAAAAAAAAAAAAAAAAAAAAAAAAAAAAAAAAAAAAAAAAAAAAAAAAAAAAAAAAAAAAAAAAAAAAAAAAAAAAAATCTGCCAATTGCCCAGGCTTCTAGGCATTGTGGAGACAAGCTATTCACAGGGTATCCCTGTGGTCATCATAGAATGTACACTAAAGAGTGAAATCTAAACCCCCAAAGAGATACAAATTAGGAGGCAGCAAAGGAGATACATGCGCTGGGAAATGCTGCTGTCAGAGGGAAGGGTAGAGAGGTGTGAGGGCGCCAATTCTGCACAGTTCTCAGAAACAGGAGAAGGGGTGGGGGCAGTACATTGCAATTCTTAGTAACCATACTCTTATAAAAAGATATAGACCACTGGGGCAAAGAAACAACCTAGGCTGACTCCTGGGGCAGCTGGAAAACATTCTTCTATAGAATTAGCACCCTGCTGTTTTGCACACTGAAGAGCAAGGAGGGTGCCCTGAGGTGATCTCTCACTCCTTCTTCACCTTCCTTGCCCCTCCAATCTACTGGCCTGTGTCTCTAGGAAACAGGAAGCACAGGAGGTCGGCTCAGGTCCACCATCCCATCTCCATGCCTCCCAGTACCAGGTACCATCTCATCCAGGAAGAGTGCAAACAAGGTGAGCAGCGTACTGAGGCAGAACTGAGCCATAGCCAAGCACACTCAAAGACTGAAAGGGGTAAGGCCCAAATAAAGAAAAAAAAAACAAAAAAAAAAAAACAAAAAAAAACAGAGGAAAGCCCAGAAAAAAAAAAAGAAAGAAAATGTTTTAATGAGGAAATAAAACACAAATGCAGAAATACACTTCGATGCCATAGTAGCAGAGTAGGACACCAGCAGCCACCACCTTGTGCTTCTTCAGAGAAAAGCCCTGATGAGCACAAGCATTCCAGAGATTGAGAGCTTGAAGCTAAGGTGATACTGTAAGTGGAAAGGAAGCTTCAGAGGGAAGAGCTAAGCTGAGCACCAAGACCCCAACCAGGGTAGCAGAGCATCTGTCAGACAGGCACAGGTGGAGTCAGAACCAGGCAGACCATGCCAGGAAACTGTAGTGGGATTATAGTATGTTGTAAATATTTGTCCTGCCTATGAGTTTAATAAAAAGCTGATTGACTGAAGGCAGACAGGAAGTGTGGGTGGAGCTACCAGACAGGGAAAATCTTAGAGCAGAGAGAGATGCTACAGGGATGCCACAGAGATGTCACAGACAGGAGAAGACACAGAGGAAAGAAGCTGAAATGCTGCTCTGAGAAAAGATCCTGAGCTGCATGACTGAACAAGATGGGTTGAGTTCAGATGAAGGAGTTAGCAAGTTATATGCCTGGGCCCTAGGTCAATCAGTGTGAAAATAATACAAGCCTCTGTGTGATTCTGTGGGACAGCGTGTATTCTTGTGGGACTGTGGGTGTGAACCCTAAAGCTAGACTGAAAAGTCTGGGCTGAAACCATTTACAACAGAGAATCATGCCGAATTCAGAGGGAAAATCAGGTAGAGGTGTCATGAGAAATGATGGCTGTAAGAAGAATAATTGATGTGTGTACAGAAGAAAATGCCACATGAGATGTCAAAATAAAAGGCAAACCAAAGACAGGATAGTCCAAGGACATGGCAGGAGGGAACAGCTCTTCCACAGGGAAAGAAGGAAAACAGAAGTGTTAGAAATGACACACTGCAATTCAACTAAGCGGCACCAATATCAAAAGGTATCCCAACTATGCATTTAAGTTCCAAGTGTATTTTCTCTAGGAAACTATGGAGATAAAATGTAAGAGGGTGCTGCTAGCCTGAGCCATGTCTACAGAACTATGATAACTTTACAAGTGCTAAGAACAAATACAACCTGAGCATCCAATAAGCAGCCCACCCAATTCAGTCCTATAGGGGCTGTCGATGGACTTTCAGGGAGGAGGCAGAGTTGACAGGAACTAGAAAGAAATAAGAGATGGTAGCCGAGTGAGAATATTAAGAATGCATTACATGCATGTATTAAATTGTCAGAGAATAAATTCTGTTAATAAAAAACAGTTTGAGGGGCATAATTAATGTCTAGTGACAGTAAATATCATTTTTTAAAGATGGTTCCTCAAAAATCATGGTAGCTGCTATCGAGAAGGCATCCTGACTAACAAGCTCATATGCATGTTTAAGTATGTGTACATGAATACATGTATGTGTATATGAGTATGCCCATGTGTGTATATATGCATATATGTACATGCATGATATATATGCATATATGTATACATTTACATATATTTTGTGGTGGAAGAAGAAACAGGAGACTATCAATCTCATGCTTCAAATACTTTTTTTTTTTCAGTGTTCCTTTATCCTCAGGTCATCTAAGAAACCATATCTCCTGGAATGAGGAGACATTCCCATGAAACACAACACTGATTTTTTTCCCCACATCCTGCCGGTAGCCAAGCAGGAAGTTAGGTGGGGAAGCCAAACTAATAATACTGGGAAGCGAAAGGGCGGAGTCAGAGAGTCTCCAGCCAGATGCAGAGGAAGCAAACTGAGAATGCTGTACTGAGAAAAGATACCAAGCTAAACATAGATAAGAATTATTGGTTAATTTAAGTATAAGAGTTAGCAAGAAACAAGCCTAAGCTAGTGGCCAATTATTTATAAGCAATATTAAGTTTCTCAGTCAATTATTAGGGAATAGGCAGGTGGGAGAAAAATATCTAGTTACAAGCTTCTTAGATGGAATAAAGTAAAATTAAACATTTTATATTTCATGAGTAAAAAACACTACACATACCATATCACACTTGGCAGGAATATTTAACTTCACACTGTGTGTCTGTTGTCAGATGGTGGCTGCTCCTACGGGTGGGAGGGTTATGACCATCTGCTGACCTCCTTGCAGCTTTCTCTGTCAGTTTTATGCCTTACAATGTAAATTATTTATTTTAAAAAATGATCTAAAAGATCAAAGGATATACTGAGCAAAATGCTGCAAGTTATGTGGCTTCATTCCAACATTTCAAGCATAACCATGTGAACTGATAAGGGCTAATTTTTTAATCTAAAAAGCAAATACCCAAAGCGTGTGTGTGTGTGTGTGTGTGTGTGTGTGTGTGTGTGTGTGTGTGTGTAGTTTACATAGAATCTGGGATAAATCTATAGCAAAAGAGGAGAGACAAGTCAACAGAATTCTGATTGTATGTGTCTGTGTCCCAGTGACTGTTCCCAGTTAACTTGGATTCAATGACTAACACAGTCTTATCGCAAAACCACTAACTTCTATCATAAGTTCTCATTTGCATGAAACACCATAGCCTTGTGTTGGATTCCTGGTGTACTCTTGGAGCAGTGTGAAACAGTATGAGTCACAGGGAGGTAACAGGAATTCTCTACAAGTGGATATCACAGATATTTTTTTTTTTTGACGATAAAGCAGCCACATTCATGTTCACATAGGGATTGCCAAGCACATGTATCCCATAGATGTGATTTTATTCACATTGTTGTAGTCTATGCTAATAACCAACATGCACTGCAGACGTGAATGGTACAGTATGGACCCTGCCTTTCCCTGATGGATCCTAAAGCCCATCTAAAGTTGGTCAATGGGGACAACTGCCTCTTGCTATTTGTCAGAACAGCTTTGTTCTGAAGAACAAAGGGCTCAAATGATTTTCATCGCAGTACCTTTAAGGCAGAGGAAACCCCATTTATGACCATTAATTGAGCTCATTTTAGTGGTCTCAGCCATGGTGGCATTCTCCTTTCTGAAAGAGTGAGTATTGGCAAGCAGCCAGGGCTGGATCCTGGCAATCCTGTTTCTATATATGTGCTATTACCCACCTCAAGTCTTAAATAGAAGTGTAAGGTTACAACTATCTATATTCATGGTAGAAACACTGAAAAATTATCAGCAGCAACTGAAAGAAAAAACATTCATTAAGTCATGAATGAAATCTGGGCTTCTAATTGTAAAGAATGTGCATGCTTTTAATCAAAAAAAATTTCCATTAAGCAAGATATCTACATGTATGTTTCTATAAAATTGAACTAGTACCCAATAAGAAATGTTTTTTATCAATTATAGCTGCATTTAACTTTTTAAAATTATTAAAAATGCATATAGATGAATTTTGTGTCAGCTGCTTTCTGAAAAATATATTTAAAATATTTTACACAGTAAATCTGAATTGTTCTGATTACTCAAATAAAATTATATCTACAGCTATAAAAGTACATGGCTTTAATTTTATGTGTTCTTGTTCATTTTATGAATCCATTCACAAACAGGCTCATGGACTTAAGAGATTATTGCAGTGAGCAGAGTAGCCATAGAATCTATTTCAGGACTCTGATAGGTAAGTCCTCACATCTATTTCAGGGACTACCCACGTGGTATGGCTGTGTAAACCAGCTTCACTGATTCTGTCTGATGCAGTTTACACACTCTATTTCCTAAGTCATTAAAATGCACTCAAATACAGGATGAACTGGTGTCTACAGATGAAAATAGAATGGCTTCATAGTCTGCAAGTATATATAACTTGAATCACACTTTGGGGATTTGTTTCTCCACCATGAAGTGACTGGCCTGAGCTAAAAGTATACTGGCTGCCCCCAACTCCAATGTTCCAAATGATACCCTATGCAACACTGTGGGTCATAGCTCATATCAGCCAGGGATACATCTCTAGATAAGAGTATAGTTACAGGGCAGGATCCAGCCAAGTATACAGCTCTGTCCAGGTAGTCCACCTCCACATAGGTGTACAACTCCTATGGGACATAGCAGTTCCACATAGGCACACAGCTACAGGGCAGAGTCCAGCCAAGTGAGACATTTCAGCGCATGAGTAGCTCCTAGATAGATGTACAGCCGGAGGTCAGAATTAAACCAGGAGTACAACTTCTATGAGGCAAAGTTCTATACAGGTGTAAAAATACCCCCGAGACAAAGGAATAGCCAAACAATACTGGAGTAGGCATAAGTGTAACCTGTGACAAGTGTGACAGGACCATAATCCTGAAAGCTTGTAGAGCCTAGGAAAGTTTTCTTAGACAGCTTAGTCACCAGAGGGAAGCCTGGGCCTAGGTACTGACTACTGACATCCCATCACTTGTCAGCAACAATCATAATGACATTGTGAGATACAGTGAGTTACAACCAGCCCCAGTGACGCTCTAAGGCTATGGTAGCCTGGCCCAGGCAATTCTTCTAAGGATTATCTATCATGCTACAAGAGTATGGATGTGACAGGCAGCTTACAGTCAATGCTTTGTCTTTCTACCAAGTCTCCTTCACAAGACACAGCAATGTATGTGTGACCGCAGACTCAATCTGCTGCCTGGAGCCAGCTCTAAAGCTGAAAGAAAGTGCTGCCTGGGGACAGATCATTTAAGGCACTAGACTGTTCTCAATCAAGACAAAACAAAACTCCACTCACTGAGGTCTGAGAAACTACATAGTATTGTATTTTGCATGTGTCTTTGTCAAATGTGTATATTTCTTTCTTTGGGAAGAGCTTCAGATTCCCTTGGAGAGCATGATAAAAGAGAAAGATGGATTTGCAATAGCAACAGGAGCACTAAATGTGAACAGAGATGAGCTGGAGGAAAAAAAAGTTCCAGCAATGAGCAGCCATATCCACCTAAGGATGGGTCCAAGTGAATTTATCCAAAAGCTCCAGAAAATTGGCATCCAAGGTTGAAAGTTGTGAGCACTCAAGCTGAAAAAGAAAGACATGCTCCAAGAATAAAGAAATAATAGCAACACAGGTAATAAGTAGTCAGCTTATACCATCTGGTCACCTAAAAGAAGATGGGTATGCAGTGGATGGTCCATGCATAAAGTTCTACAATGCAGACAGAACCAGAGTACATATCTGCAGGAAATCAGTAAGGGGAGATAAACACAGGGTCCAACAGAGCTTTCTCACAGGGCGGCAGGCACTTTCCTCATCATCTATCCACATGCACTCAAAATTCAGTTATGAAAATATGAGAAAAACTGATGACATTTTAAAATTTTATCTCCCAAGATCTGCTTGGTTTTCTTTTTCAACAGGACTCTGCCCTGAATTGGTGAGGAAGCCTGAATAAGTGCTGGCTCCTGAATGCTAAAATGCCCAAACTATTTTTTCAAAGTCAACTAACCTTGAAATCTACTTCAAATATTAAAACTAATCTTGAAATTTTAACAGTGGTTAAAACATTCAAGCAATTGTTTCTTAACTCCTAACTCAATTGAGACTAAGTTTGGTTCTAGTGAGAGACTAGGAAAGAAGATGGTGGCCTTGCACAGATTTTAGGACAGCAGGGTAGAGAGATGGAAGAGCCAGGCAGAGGTCTTGTGGCCAGCTGTTGGGATTGGCAGAACCAGGGGCAGGGGGTAGATAAATGGGAGGAGACTAGCCCTATAAAGCCACTTAGATCAAAGCCTACAGAAAAAGTGTGGGAAGGCCACCTGCTGCCACCAGAGACAGGTTCCACAAAGAAAGAAATCACATTTCTTGTCCTTTCTGTAAAATTAATAGCTAAGGAAATGAAGTTAAGCAGGTAATAAAACAATTTAAGAGGAAGAAAAAGAAAAAAAAAACTCTCAAGAACTTAAAGTTGGGTTTATCCAAAGCCCTGGAGAGGAGGGTGAAAGTCACATTCTCCCAAGGGTCTCTCCAGGCTCAGACTTATGGATACTGACACTGCCTGATTCCAAGAGCACCAAATGAAAATTGGTATTTTCCCTCAACATGCATACCTTAAAATTCCTGTTTTGCATTTGGAGGGGCCACAGATCGGGACTTGCTTCCTGTTGTGAATTCTAAAGAGTGTTGGTCATTGAGAAAAAGTGCATTCCACGTAAAAGACACACGACTGTGTGTCAGTTCATGAGACTAGAGAGAGCATGAAGGAATATGTAATCTCTCTGGCATCCATGAGACCCGGAATAGAGCAAGAATGCCAAGGATGACAAAATACCTGGCAGGGCCATCTATGTTCATCTCATCACTATGCAGTCAGAGGTGACCTGAGCCACCCACAGGAGGGGTGGCAGAAGAGGCAGCCATGGTCCTTCAATAAGATTGTTGTGGATATAAAAGCCAGATTCAGAGAAGACTCTATAATTCTACACCCACCCACAGACCCACAGAAAGCAACTGAATAATGGGCCTCAAGAGTTTGGATATGAACAACCAGCTCTATTCAGGGGCCTTCCAGTTGCCTGTAGTCTCTTTGGGCACTGACCATTAACAATGTCAGCGGCTTTCATGTGGCCATGGAGCTATGTGACACCATCACAACCCAACTTTCAGCTGCAGCAACTGAGTAGAAGGTGTGTGTGCATATATATATTGCAAAGAATTGCAGAACAAGTGCTGTAAAAAAGCTTGCTTTGATTCAGAACAAAACTAGGATTCAAACTTCATTTCCATAGTTGCTACATGATGACAAACTGCCTCCTGGTGGATTATGGTGCAGACCACAAGACACACATCATTATATACCCAACATGGTGCTTGGCAGGCAGTGGGTTTGCAGCAAGCCCATGGTTATCTTGTTCCTCCTTCAAACCACCTCAGCCATAGGTTGTCTGCTGTACAGACCTTCCAGCTAAAGCTCCTGCCTCTGGGCATCAGAACTTGTTTCCATAATATTTTCTTCCTCCTCAGTCAGAAATGACAATCTATGCAGTAGTCATGACCAGATAACAATCAGAAACCATCCAACAAGGCACTGATGTCTCCAGGGTGAGGGTTAATATAGCTCTCATTTACACAGTAGCACTGCACACAGAGTCAAGGAAGCAAAGGCCAGCCTGCTACACTGCTGGACTGCAGCTCTCATGAGCTGAGCTCCCAAACTCTTCAGCCAGATGCTTCATCTTGAAGAATAGCTTCTTTGAAATAG
Source organism: Sigmodon hispidus (assembly GCA_004025045.1). Classification (NCBI taxonomy): domain Eukaryota; kingdom Metazoa; phylum Chordata; class Mammalia; order Rodentia; family Cricetidae; genus Sigmodon; species Sigmodon hispidus. The sequence goes on along the minus strand of PVIH01019204.1, from coordinate 12,827 downwards.
TCTGTTCCCTACAGGGCAGCCCTAGGGAGGCAGGGCCTGCCAAGGTATGCAGGGCTTGGGAACTGACATTAGGATGACCAAAAATGAGTTAAAGGTTTAACCCCATTCCAAGTTCACATATTTGGAGAAGCAGGAGACTCAACGGATACACAAGGTTTGTGTACTTTCTATTGACAAAAGGACATTGGTGTTATATTAACGAAGAATGTCCTTTTCTTAGCTATTGAATAAATTTTAAAGTATTTTATTTACAAAATATTGTAAATATTGGTCTTCTCTCCCTCAAAACATCTCTCTATTAATCACATTGACTTTGAAGAACTGGGAAAGAGGCATCTTTGAGACTATTTCTGAGCTAAGTACAGGTCATTTTACCTAATTCAACAATGCTATGAGTTCAGGAGTTTTGCCCAGTTCATAGCTATTGGAAGAGGCTCTAAGAAGATGCTGATACCTTCTCTCCTGTTATCTTGGATCCCAGCACATTCTGATATTAAATTGATGGACCTACCAGGTCAGAAATGAGCTTCAGAAGCTGTCAGATAGAAAAGGCGGACGTGACAATCATACTAGGCTTCTCCTAAACTCAAGCCTCACTCATATGGTTTTTCTTCCTAGTGGCTTTCCTAGAGACAGTGCTTAAAAGCCAAGGGCAAAGGAATTGTTGGGCCAGAGTCCACACAGAAACCATCAAGACACAAATGTGTGGAAATATCGTGCAGACTGTGTAGCACTTTACAAATATTTGCTTTTACCTCCCTCTTGTGATTTATTTGAAAGCAGATCTGATCAATGCATCCTCTGCTCCGACTGAGTTTACCATTCAGATAAGCGAACACAGGAAGCAATTATTCTGAAGAATGTTCTATTATCTTTGCTCTTTCCCATTAAGATGATCAAATAGAGACAAAGGCATGTGCAGAAAGACATGGGCCATCCCTGTTCTATGACCACAGAAGAGTCAGGTTCACTGTGGGTATTACTTACTTTCATTTACTATTCTTACTTACAAGGAAGATGCAGAGGAAACTAAAAACTAAGAGGTTGAAAACATGATCAAGGCATAGTGATGGTAGCTCTGTACTTCAATGCACATCATCAGCCCATGCTCTGTGGACTCAGCACATTGAGTGGGATGCTGTATAACTCCTGCTTTTGCTCCTGGGCAATGACAGGATTGTTAGATTCATCCTTCCTAATACTCTTGATCCTTCCTCAGTGCTTCTTGAAAGACTAGATGTCAATCCAAGGCTACTGGGTCCTTGAACTGTGTCCCTGATCCAGTACCATGGGATGAGCTGCTGGAGACTCCTTGGGAAGGAAGCCCTCCATCACTAGCTTGAACTGGAGCAGACACTCAATGTCCTCCTAAGTTGTAGGATTGAATACATTTACTAATAATGTTCACAGAGTAAAAATGAAAGCCCATGCACCCTGGGATTCATGGACAAAGTCAAGAGAGATTCCAACCATCCTGCCTAGTATACCAACTTAATTCTGAGAACAGGGGCTGGGGGGGGAATAAAGTTGCCATCAGCTCTTTAGGCAAAACTAGGCTATAAGTCAGTAGGCCCACATATCTATTAAAGAATCTTTCTCCTAGGATTTCTCAATTGCACACATTTGGAAGCCCTGCCAATGGCTTCCTGATGTGACAGGAACAGACATATACTTTCTACATCTTATATACTGCACACAGCCACTCAAAGGGTCTTCTGCAGAGACCCTGTTAGACAAAGAACCAGGAGAGAAAATGCCTTCTTATAGCAGGCTCTACTCCAGAGATTAAAAATGCCATCTCCTTTGACCAGCACTTTTTCAACCACCAAGCAACAGTGTGAATCCCTGAGATATATGGACCTATTCAGGACGTGTATGGCACAGAAATCATGGAAAAGAGTGCCTCAGTACACAAGTTCTAAGTGTTCAAGATCCATCCATGACTTAATTTTATTTATGTATGTTTTTTCACATATGTGATGGTGTGCATATACATGTACAAAAGTCAGAGGCCAACTTCAGGTGTGATGCCTAAGGTATCACCTTCCTTGTGTTCTTTAACACAGGCTCTCTTGCTGACCCAGAATTCATTGATTGGGCTAGGTTGGCTGGCCAGCAAATCCCAGGGATGGCCTGCTTCTGCCTACCCAGGGCTAGGATTCTAAATGTGTATTCTACCAGTAAGCACTTTCCCAACAGAGCCATCTCCCCAGTCTCAGTATCTGATCTTTAAAATGAACAAAATCTAAATGTCAACCCTGAACTGTGTGACTAACTAGTCATACACTTAAGCTACCACACATTGAATGGGTCACATTACAAATGAACAATGACTTTTATTCTTTTATTTTCCAAAGAACTTACTATCTAAAAAGAGGTCAGATACAGAAATAGAAAAACACTGCATTCATTTGAAAGCAAAAAAATTTGTGAAGGCAGTTACTCTGTGCAAGAACCCAGGAAGAAATATGAATGCAAAACAAAACAAAATCCCTCCTTTTGAAAGTCTCATGGTATCTGAATGTAGATTAGAGAGGATAAAATACTATCCCACTAAGCATGGCACAATTGCAGCCAGCTGTGGCCAGCAGCCATCATGGGGCTTGAAGGAGGCCTCCTGTGTGTACAATAAGCCTTTGAAGTGGCCAGCAGGCCCTGTATGTTTGTGTGGGTATCAGACTCAAAACTATTCAACTTTGTGAATTCTGCTGGGAGAATTTTATTTTATAGCAGAGAACCCACACTTTCCCAAACCTGCCCAACTTTTACATCTGTCAGAAGTACAATTGGTTTTCTTTATAAGGCTGTATTTTTTCCTTACAAAGAAACAGTTTCTCTCACTTCATAAAAACTCTTTACAGGCTCTTTCTGGAAAATTCACAGTGTGTTGCAAAGCACGGAGCCATCATTTGAAGCCTTGCTTGACTTAGGAGCAGTTCCTTGTAGTCACAGAAAAAGAAATCGGATAAAAGAAACAATGAAATACCAGGCACTCTTCAGCCTAGCTGGAAGCAGAAATACTAAAACCAGCAGTGGGTCCTGAGTGCTTCCTGAACGGCAAGTCTGTCGCTGAGGGATTTATCTGCACTAGATCATTAACCGGAACAATCAGACCATGAGAGGGTAAGTTACAACCCCCTATTCTGAGTGAGGAAACAGAGATAGAGTTTCTCAGTCTAGGACATGAACCAGCATTCTGACCACTGAGTATAGCTAACCACTAAATGAACCATGGCACCAGCTGCGGAGTATGCACCTGGACATGAGACCACCCACTGCCAAGGTGGGATGGTAGAAATGAGCAACACTGTGCTTAGTGTGTCTGAAAAGGCAAGCAGGCAAGAAACAGATTTCAAGACTCCTGGATTTAGACTTAAGGTCAATACCTTAATTTCTCATGAAAAGGCAACCCACAAATGGGGGGAAATGTTCTCAAAGCATAGAGTCAAGAAGTGACTGTTACTCATAAAGTACAAAAGGCTCCTGTGAGTGAATGACAGACCAATCAATTCAGAAATGGACAAAGCACTTGAGCATGAATTTCTCCAACAAGCCTGCGAAGTGATACAGCATCACCAGTCATTAGGAAAACGCACAACCAAGACACACCATCGTGATGGCTCTTGTGGGGGGGGGGGAGACAAAAGCTGAAAGAGTTGATGAGGATATGAAGAAAAGGAATTCTCACACAGAGTAGGGGTGCCATGTCATCCACCACAAAATAACAGTGGCTGGTGTTTCCAAAGTCAAGTACAGAGTTACTGCTTGGGCTTAAGAGGAGCCTGAAAGCCTGACCCTCGTGTTCATAGTTACATGACTCACAACAGCCAGAGGCAGCCAACCCAAAGCATTCATTAGGAGGTGAAGGGGTAAAGAGGGTGCACACTTGAGATGCAATGCTATTCATCCTTCAGAAAAACTCCTTGGAAACTGTGTCAGATGTACAAACACTATACAGTTCCCTCACAGCAGAGACCCACACCAGTGAGATTCAGGGACTTATTCACAATGCATCTGTGGGTACTAAGAATGTGGGGGGCTGTTCACCTCCACAGGCACAGTGATTCTATTCATGAGGATGACATGATAGAAAGATCTGGTTGGATCAGTTACTCTTCTGTTGCTCTAGAAAAACACTATGAACAAAGGATGTTTATTAAAGAACAGTTTAAGGAAAAGTTTACTTGGGACCTTGCAGTTCTGATGGAACAGTCCACAGCAATGGAGGAAGCATCCAGAGCAGGAAGCGAGCAGGCAGCAAGCAACCAGAGCTGGAAGCTGAGAGATCTCATCTTCAAGCACACATCCAGGCAGCAACAGCAAAACCTCTCAAAACTCAATGTCATGCTTCCTTCCACAAGGCCATGTCTCCTAAAGGTTCCATAGCATCTTCAAACAATGCAGCAACTGGGGGCCAATAATTGAAATGTGTGAGCCTATAGGGACTTGCCTCTTCCAAACCATCACAATGGTGGTGGCTACAAAACACTGTGAATATGCTTAGTATTACAGAGCTATAAATGGCTAATAAGATGGTTTGCATCATATTTATTTCAAACTCCAATCTGGAGAACAAGACTGGCTGGGTGGTCTACATCTACCCCTTAAATCTAACTGTTCATTATTCTCTGTCCTTAGATCCACGCAACATTATACCCAGTCTCTGGCAGAAGTAACCTTGGCCAATAGTGCAAGGGTGATCATACTTAAAATGTTATGAGAAGTAGACACATTCCATGTGTAATTATCACTCCTGAGGACAGTGGAAACTTCAGTCACCTCCCCCTATACTACACTTCCTTCGATGTGTCATATCCATGCAATGCATAGGTATGAGTGTTCACTCAGAACAAGTGTTAAGAGGAAATCTGTGTAGGAAAGGAAGTAAGGGATGGTCTGTGAAGTCCATATCCAACATCTGAAAAGCTATATAATGGCTACAAACACATTGTGTTCATCAATTATTTTTCATTTTGTTGCAAATACCTAAAACAACTGTAAAAAGAAAGGTTGTCTTTGTCTCAGAGTTTCAGAGATTTCAGTTATGGCCCAGTGGGGCTGAGTCAAGGCCAGTCATCATGGAAGTAGGAAAACATGGCAGAAGAAGCTGATTACCTCATGGCAGCCAGGAAACAGAGTGACAGGAAAGGACCAGGGACAAGACTCCCTTCTGAGGCATGATCCAATGCCTTCTCCAACCAAACCCCAACCCTTACCACCTCCTTATAATGCTATCAGCTGGAGACCAAATCTTTAAAAGGAGTCATTTTCTATTCAATTCATATAAGCACATACCCCAGTACCGAGTAAATATGGCTATTTAATCATAAAATGCAAATATTTTTCTTTCAATAAACAGACATTTTTAAAGTAGAGATCACTTTGTTAGGTCCTATAAAGTAACTTGGTTGTTAAGGTTTGAACAACTAATGGCAGTAACACTTAGGAACTTACCTGACATAGGGGCATAAGGAGAAGTCCATTGAGACATGAAGGGTCCACAGTAACACGATAGCCCATGAACCTCTTGAGGACAAAATCAAGAAATTCTAGATGAATGAATCCAGTGCAGCAGATGAGAAGTGTGTTGTCTTCATTAACCAAAGTTAAGACATTAGCCAATTTCCTGTTGGTCAACACAAGACCAATGCCTGTTCCTTTCCTTAAGACATTTTCCCTAAGTATCGACATAATTGAGTCTCTAATGAACATTTATAGACAGCATCTGGTGAAACTGCTATATAAATGTACACACAATTGGAAACAGGCATGGGGGACTGTTGACAAGCAGGGCCCTACACGCGAGCAGAACACGTGAGCAAAATCAGAAGACTATGGGAAACTTGTGTTTCAGATAACAGTGGGGGTATTATGGAAGTAGTATGAAATTACATGGTAATTAGTTTTCAGCGTTGGCATTGAATATCTCTTTCTGCTCTTCATCTACACTTACATTAAAGTCATGCATCCTACGGGCCTGATGACAGATGACACTAATGCTCATTCATATGCATTATTCATGATATTTGACATGCCATGTAGACTTAATATAGTAAAAGTGAATTATTATTGTAAGTGTTCATCTCTAGGGAAAGGTATTTTATTATAAAAAACAAAGACTTATAAATATTAAGATTTTTCTGAAGTAAAAAGTAAATAAACTTGCTCATTGTGAATTTTCACTGAATTCTTAAATCTCTTGAAATTGCTTGCTTGAAAAACACTATTTTTGCTTTGCGTATATATGAGTGTTTATGGTATGTGCATTATGAATGAAGATGCCCACGGAATCCAGAAGATAGTGTTAAATCTCTAGAACTGGAATTACAAGTGGTTCTGAGCTTCCTGACATGGATGCTGGAACCCAACTGAGGTCCTCTGCAAGAGCTGTAGACACTTTTAGTCACTGAACACCTCTCTGGCCTCTCTTGAGATTATTTATTTTCAAATTGAACAGTAAGAGAAAATGCTATAGGTTGTCTACTGATAATGTGTACCTCACAAAATAATCGTGATATTTAGAAAAACCATCCCTCTGCCATGTTTGGTTTCCTAAGATCCCTCTTCCAAGTGAGCTTCAAAAGTGAAGTTTTCCTACATGTAAAATAGTCACATTATCTTGGATATTTTCCTTACTTTTGCACAAAAAGAATGGAAATTACATTAGTGGGGGATGGATGTTTGGCGTAACTGGTAACGAGGTCAATGCTGTTGTCAAAAACCACTAATGAAATCTGTCAGCTTATCTATTTCCCATAGGCATTTGTTTTCTGCTTTGCATGCTTCTTAGAGTAGTCAAACATTCTGTTTTGTTTTGTTTTCTGAAGAATTAGAGTTGTCCTGTGCAGACACCCCCAGCAAAGAGAGGCAGAGTGGGGGCAAGTCCCAGTGATGGGGTTTAGCTTCTGCCTTTCCAACCACTGCTGATTGGCGATTACCGTACTTGTTGGTTAGACAATAAAAAGACTATAAAAAATACTCTGTCATTACTAGATTCAAATCCGTTTTCTTGACATTACTTCTTTCTCAGATACTACAAATGATCCATTTAAATCTTACTTTCTTTATCTCTCTATTTTAAAGCTCTAATTTTGTCACACAGTTCCTGAAGGCATGGGTTCTGCTTCATCCCTGGATATGAGAATCTGAGTATCATGTTCAATGACCAATGGGTTTTTTTTTTTTAATCCAGAATTTCTGGATATGTGGGAGCTTTTGAAAAGGTGGTGAGTGGCATACCCTGAGTGTCAAGTTTATGACATCACAGTGGTGTTAGTTTTTAACAGATGCATGTGGCTTTGGCCACAGTAAGAACAGTGAGTCTTCCCAATGGCCTCAGCAGACCCGACTCAAGTCATCCTGTGTGACAGGCCACAAATCATTCTAATATAGAAATTAGATCCAGGTGTCAATAAATAACCAGGAAACTACTGTTTAAAAACATGTCATGATCAGTACCAAGGTTGATTATACCATGTCTTTAATTAACTAAAAATCTGTTGACATGAATAATCTTAGGTATACCAATGGAATTAGTTTCAACCATCAATTTTGTGTTTTAAAAAAATCTTCACTAGTCAGTATGGCATTTCTTTAGTCTGGTTCTTCTGTCCTCAACACTCTAATACACTATTTTCCAGATCATGGATCAGAATGCATTAAGGTCCCCAGATCCCACTGATGTTTCCTTCTATTGAGGACAGGCTGCCCACCCCCTTCCAATTGTATTGTAGAGCCAAAGCCAATGACCAAATGTGCAGCCCGGGCCCCATCTGGACTGAGATTCACCCGTTCTTCACCTCTCCACACCTGTTTCAAATCAGAGGTATGTGTCCCTCAGACAAAAGTCAACACAGCCTTCAGGATCTCTCCCATCCTGCATCCCTTCCTTCCAGCTGTTCTCCAGACAGTTCATATATCCAACTGCTGGACGAGGTTGCCTGTGTGATCATGGCCTGCCCCTTCTTCTCCAGGGCAATAATATAAAACATGCAAGAACAGAGTGATGATACTGCTGCTGACTCCATCCAAAGCACTCTAGTTCTGGGCAGTAAGCATTGTTTAGCTGCACCATGTGCACATCTCAGATCTCATAATCCTTCTGCCTCTGAGGAAGGGCCTGCATCTCAGCCTTATGATAGTGAGTCTTTGTATGTAGATCAGTGGCTCTCAGCCTGTGGAGTTCAACTCCTTTGGGACCAAAAGACTCTTTCACAGGAGTCGCATATCAGATATTTACAATTCATAACAATAGCAAAACTACAGTTATGAAGGAGCAATGAAAATAATTTTACGTTTGGAGGTTACCAAAGCACGAGGGACTGTGTTAAAAAGTTGCAGCATTAGGAAGGCTGAGACCCACTGGGGTAGATAATGGGGACTCACACCACAGAAATAGGTCCAGGAACCCCAGTCCTTCTTGGCATTAGGGGTTGTATGTTTTAAAGTAGCGCTGTGTGTTTTCTGAAGAGAAAAATTAATCAGAGAAACAATTAGTATGTGGTTTTTGTCAAACAAAAATTTATCACAAAACTGTTTGTGTCCTTTTTCTTGTTCCACACTCATGTACATGAGGAGCAAAGTGTCAGCTCTAATAGTAGCCAAAGCACATCTTTAGAAAAGGAATAAAATGACAAGCCATTTATCTTTGCTCCTCTACCAGGCCCAGTCATATGCTCTCCTCTACACATGGTGGATGGATATTCAATGGTATTCATGCACTTTCCAACTATCTGGATATCAGCATATTTAATGCTGTAATTTCCATTTGCTTAACGTTTTTATTATTTTGCCATTATAATCCCATTAGAAGTGATTCTCACTGTCATTATGGTCCTTTGTGGAGTCATTTTATCTGCTTTTGAAGGATGGCAATAATGCTGAATTCATTTGGATTTGAGAGCAACCATCACCCCAGATTTAAAATTCAACTAATAACCAGAGGTAGTATCCACAGACTCCTTTTTAGAGTCCAAAAAGCAGGGGTGGTTTATCTAGAATGCAGCTCAGCTAGATTTTAAACAGAATCTTTCTGAGGTTAGGTTCTGTGATGAATGAGAGGCACAATCATCACGGGAGTAGGGAGAGCACATTATTTTTATTAAAAGATACTTTGCACATGTTGGGCTACCAACATCTGGAATCAGTGGCATTTTTATCTTGAAACATGTAAAGAAATCTGTTGTTGTTTTTTTAATTACATAAAAAGTTGATCTGTTTCTAAAGGCTCTTTCAAAGGAGGAAAGTTCCACCTTTGAAAGCCTTAGGGTAAGAACAAAGACTAACTTATAAGTAAGACAAATACTCCAGTCCAGCACTCTGTCCCAAAGAGGCTCCCCACATCTCTAAGATTCAACAGGCTCTCTCAGTGGTTTCCAATTGATCTGTTTGACAAAACAGACAACTTTTTAACTTTCTTGGCATGAGTTCAAGCCTTTGCTGTTATATCTCATGAGAGAGCCCACCAGATGCAAGTCCCCAGACATGACTCCACAGGAGGAAACCTAGATTTACTCTGCCCATGTCCCCTCTAGAGACTAACACAGGCATCTAGCCACTGGCATATAAAATCCATTAACTACAGAGAAAATCATGTCAGTCAACGGGATTGTCCTAAGAATCAAACAGCTTGGAAGCTGCTCACAGGACTCAGCTGGGAAGGAATACACGTTTCTCTTGGGGATCTTGAGACCAACTAGGGAAAGAATGGGAAAAAGAAATAGTCTATGGTTGCTTCTGATCCTATTGGGCCACAATGGCTGCAAATATTTGGTTAGAAAATGGGGAGGTAAAGGAAGGAAGATGCAGTTTCTGTTATTGCTAGAAAGGTCAACTTTCTTGACAAAATCATGGCCATGTTTGCCAATCAATGTCTTAAGTTGGTTTTTATTTTGTTTTGTTTTAAAGAAATAATCAACTAACACTAATATTCACTCAAAAAGAAGAGCACAACAGTTTTAGTTGTGCACATAAAACAAAACAATCATTACCACCATCAACTTCAAGATGTTTAAAATCATTTTACAAAGAAGCCAATACCCATGCAGGTCCTTTCATGCAACCTCAACTCATCTAGACTCTGTTCCATCTACACCTATCACACAGCCTCTCCAGTTCTGACATTCTATCTGAAAAAATCCACCCAGGGTGGCTTCCTGTGAGTGTTCACTTCGTATGGTACTTTCAGACCTATCCATATGGGAGTCAGTCAAGATTCTATACCATTTCAAATAACAGGCCACATAAGCACCATTCCCTGCCTTATCTACTGATTCATCAGCCTATAAGCATCTGAGCTGTATACACAGTTCAAATAGGCTAAGATATTTTGTCTAAATGTGAGTTAAATATGGTTTCTTTTGGGTGTGCCTATTCATTATTTTTCTCCTTGCTTTGTCAAAACACCTTTCAAAAGCAACTCAAGAAGGAAGACTTTACTTTGGCTCACAGTTAGGAGGTATGGTACATCATGGCAGGGAAAACATGATCAGAAAAATATGAAGCATCTGTTCATATTGTATCTCCACCAAGGAAACAGAGAGATCAATGTTGTGTTCCGCTCACTTTCTTTTTATTTAGTCTTTGGACTAGTTCATGGAATGATGTTACCCCATGGTAAGTGTAGGGTTTTCCACCTTCATTAACCCAATTTAGAAACTCCCTCATTAACATGTACATATGTCTGTCCTCTAAATGATTCTAGATACTGTCAGGTGGGTAATATCAACAATCACAGGTGGCAATGCCATGCTTAATATCCTGAGTAAATATGAGATTGGTTAGCACCACTGTATATTCCTGTTAGTAATAGACAAGTTTGTAGTGTTTCCATATTCCCACTAGCCATGTTGTTTTTTGTTTTGCTTTAGCTCTTTATAAACTGCCAGAGCTTCCGATGTGGTTCAGTAGTAAAGTGCTTGCCTAACATGAATGATGAGGTCCCCTTTCCACCTCTAGTGCCATAAAACAGAAAACACTGTTTTAGTGTGGGTAGAAAGTGATTTAAAATTTTCCAATGCTGATAAATGTGAGGCTTTTTGTGTGTTCTTAGTCACTGTAGACCTTTTTAAAGAAATGCTTATTCAATGTTTTTCAACTTTTATACAAAATGGTTTTAGGCTCATGGAAACCCTGATGGGAAAAGACAGTTCTTACTTGTCTCCTTGACTCTATATTCTCTCTTCTCCCTAGTCCTATAAGTAACATCTTCATTAGGGTGGGATATAGAGTTGGTGATGAAACAATATGTTAACTCCAGTCCAAAGTGGCCATTAGGGTTCACAGTTTTGATAACAAGTACAATGACATGTGCCCACCATTCTAGGGCCCTACAAAAGAGTTTCAATATTCTAGATTCCCTCCATATGAAAAGGCTTAAATCCAGGTTTTTTATATCAGAACCTCAATCTGTAGAAAGTGAATATGTGTGTATGTGTGGGTCATAAACAAAAAAAAGTCCTAAAGTTTAGTTTGGCTGTATTTTAATTCGTCTTTTACTTTCATTTGTTTTTGTAGTTTACTGATTCAATAAAATGCACTGATCACCAAAAAGGAGGCCCCTTTTGTTGTGTTCTTCCTGTATATCATCCTCTCCTAGACCCTGATCTTTTCACTATTTCTGTAGTTTTGCAAGAACTTCACATACTTGGAAACATATAGCTCATACCTTTAAAGCTTAGGGTTTTTTTCACAAGGAGTATATATTTCACATTCTCCTGTGTTTCCACACTGAATTTCTGTTTTAAGACTGAATAATTAACTCATTCTGCTATTGTTAACTCTATAATCTACTGAAATTTATCTTGGTTGCTTCCAAGTTTGGGCGATTTTTACAATGCTGCTATAGACACTCATGTTCTGCATTTTTTGTACTTAAAAGTTTTGAAGCAGTCAGTTAAATAGGTAAATGTAAAAAAAAAATACTACATCATTTTACACCATAGCCAACAAGAAATGAATGTTCCTCCTGCTCCACATCCTCCTGCAGCTGGAAGTTAATGTTGTAGATTTCAGAGGACCTGACAGCAGGTAGAGATGTTTCAATGTTTTGACTTGTATTTCCCTGATATACAGTGTGGAACATCTTTCCATATGTGTCTTCTTCAGGGGGTAATCTGCAGCTTTTTTGTAAACATTGAGTATCGGCCACTTATTGGATCCATGATGCATAGGTATGTTCTTCTAGTGTAATCTGTTGATTATCATCTATTTTTGAACATTATCCCTAACAGAGTAGGAAGTTTTACTTTTAAAATGAAGTTCCATATGCTAGTTTTAAGTTTTCACAGCCCTTGCTATTGTATCCTCACAATGACCAGGTCACTTCAGCAGTTCCTGTTATCTGGTAGAGCTTTACAGTTTTGCCTTTTACATGTAAGTTTTCCATTCATTTTTTTTAAGAATGGATGACATTTATTTAAAAAGGAAACATAAAAAAATTAATTAGTAATAGAAATAGTATAATATAATGTCATCAGGGACTGAGAGAAAGTTTCCAGATTGGAAGGTATCATTTTTTTTTTCTCTTTTCTTTTTTTTTTTTTTTTTTATTTTTTATTTATAAAAAAAAAAAAAAAAAACAGTAAAAAGAATTTAAAATGCAGAAGAGTTAACAATAACTATACAGAGAATAATAATCATAAGCATGGCTTATCAAGGGTAGAAATACAAATAAGATTGCTACACATATATTTTCTTTGTGTTCAGCTTTCCCTATATATCCTTATTCAAGGTCTCTTCCCCCTCCCAACACATCTGGTCATTTTTCTTCTCTGCAACTGCCCATCCCCTCCCTGGGCAGGGAGCAGACAGTCCTATGGTCCCACTGA
>PVIH01019203.1:0-36119 GCA_004025045.1 Sigmodon hispidus | reverse complement strand
CTAATTAGGCATTGAGTAGTGACCAATCTGATGTGCTGATGCTAATTAGGCATTGAGAAAGGACCTATCCGATGCGATCCTCAAATATGATAATGAGCCATTATTTTGGGCCAATCACCAGCCATATGCTAATGAGTACTACTTTGAACCAATCACCAGCCATATGTTAATGAGGCATTGTGTTGGGCACCAATCACGCACCAGGCTTCCCTATATAAGCAGGCTGTATCTCAGGCTCGGGGTCTTCTTTCCACCATTTCACAACTGAGCTGTACTCCAATAAAGTGTGATCTGAGAAGAATCGTGCGTGTGGTGACTCGTCGTTCTGCAGGCCAGAAGCAGCTCGCCACACTGGTCCATCTCTCTAGGCCCTGTCACCTCACTCTCATAGTTACACAAAACCATTAAGAGATTTTTCTTTTTTAATAAATAATATTTAAAATAAAACAGCAATAAACATGCCATATAAGTAAATGATGATACATGCCCTGCTGAATATAAAACAGTGTCCTAGGTCTCAGCCACACATCAGCAGCAACATCAGGACTTGGATCTAATACAGAATGTTTCAACCTTCCCCAAAGTGTCTCAATCAAGAATCATTAATTTAAAATTATGGGCATATGATTAGGAAGTTCTACATAGAAATTTTTATCTTGAGCTCTTTGATCTATCAATAAAATTTAACATCATTCTGTGTTATGTTTTTAAACGATCTCCCATGTTACCCAAGATAATTTATTAGTTGGAGGTATATACCCGAGGGAAACAAATTAACTTTCATATAATTTCATGCTCTTAAAAAGAAATGGGTTTATTTCAAACTGAGACTTTTCATGGACAGAATGAAAATGAGTTTGTGGTAAAAGGCTAGAGCTGTGGCATTTCTGAAAATTAAGTAACCAGTCTAAAACTAGCCTCCAGAGCTCCCCACAGACAGCATGGGCTCCACAGAGAATGGCCAATGCAAGTCATGAATAGCTGCAAAGCCTTAATCCCCGTATAGCTCCAGCAAGAAGCAACCCTGCCTCCCTAGTTAACCCAATGCCCTGACAGCAATTCCTGTTTTCATTTTGCTGATTTTTAACTTTACTTTTTTAGATTTAAAATATATATATTTGTTCCAATGACACATAGCAACATTATGAGTTTAGAGACATCTTGCTTACTTTTGCAACATTACCCACAGTGCAGATATTTGCTGTATGTGAAATTAATGCACTACTTGTGTAGAAAAATGCAAATACATCCAAGCCTATCACCCCGCACAAAACTCAAATCCAAGTGGATCAAAGACCTCAACATGAACTCAGCCACTCTGAACATGATAAAAAAGAAAGTGGGAAATGACCTTGAACATATTGGCTTAGGTGACCACTTCCTAAATATAACACCAGTGGCACAGACACTAAGAACATCAATCAATAAGTGGGATCTCCTGAAACTGAGAAGCATCTGTAAAGCCAAGGACACTGTGAATAGGACAAAACAACAGCCTACAGAATGGGAAAAGATTTTCACCAACCCTACAAGTGATAGAGAACTGATCTTTAAAATATATAAAGAACTCAAGAAACTAGAGCCCAAAACTTTGAATAACCCAATCAAAAAATGGGGTTCCGAACTAAAAAGGGAATTCTCAGCAGAAGAATTACAAATGGCTGAAAGGCACTTGAAAAAGTGCTCAACATCTTTAGCCATCAGAGAAATGCAAATCAAAACAACTTTGAGATACCACCTTACACCTGTCAGATTGGCTAAGATAAAAGACACAGATGATAGCCTATGCTGGGGAGGTTGCAGAGCAAGGGGATCACTCCTTCATTGTTGGTGAGAGTGAAGCTTGTTCAGCCCCTCTGGAATGCAGTATGGCGGTTTCTCAGAAAACTGGGAATCAATCTCTCCAAGGATCCAGCAATATCACTTCTGGGTGTATACCCTAAAGATGCACAGTCGCACTCCAAAGGCATTAGCTCAGCTATGTTTATAGCAGCATCATTTGTAATAGCAAGAACCTGGAAACAACTTAGATGCCCCTCAACTGAAGAATGGATTAACAAACTGTGGTGTATCTACACAATGGAGTACTACTCAGCAGTAAGAAAAAAATGATATCCTAAAATTTGTAGACAAATGGATGGATTTGGAGAATATACTCCTAGGTGAGGGGTCACAAACCCAGAAAGATAAGCAGGGGATGTACTCACTCTTTGGGACTCTAAACAAAAAAGCAAAAAGCAAAGCATGTCCAAGCTGCAAACCACAACCACTGAACAGCTTGGGATCTGAAATGCCTTAGGCTGGCACCTTGGATGCCACTCCTTCTAGAGTAACACCTGACTTAGTCTTGATGTTGGGGTGAGGAAACTCGATCTGCCAGGAGTGGATGCTGAACTAAGCCATATTGGGACCTTGGGACCTCCTGCCCATGCTGGGGGGAGATGGGGAGATGTGGAGAAGAGAGAGTGAGTGGAGGGGGTGGGAGGGGGGAAGGGACCTTGAACAAGGATATATACAGATAGAAAATGTGACTTTATTCATAATAAAAAGAAGAAATTAATGGACTATTTTAAAAATTACCTTTTCTCCAAATGAGCTAAGATCCACACCTTTCTCCTGCACACCAGCCTACGGTGTCATTCTTGGCTCTTCCATTCTGGGCCCAGGTCCAATAGTGCCATTTTAACATTAGTGACGCCAGCAGTGTAAGGCCCTAAGTTTTTGAAAACTGTTCTTTTTCAGGCAAGTGTTTCTACCTGCGAGGGGCTTCCTTGGCTTGTGCATGACTCTCCATTATCAAGCTTCTCTGCATCGCTCTCCTGCTGATAAGAAAACATCTTCCATTTATTTTTAGTTGTTGTCATTTTTGAAATGATAGTTTAAAGCTACTTAGTCACCTACAAAACAGAAGATACTATTTTTAAAAAAGTAAAAAAAGAAGCAAGGATATTTTAATAGTCAAGAATTTTAGTAAAGACAAGCATGGAAACATCATTCTTAAAATTTTGTACATGATAAATAAGTAGGGGTGGGGGTCAGAACTGATAAGTCTTAATACAGAAAAGCCTGTCAAACCAATTGGTCATTTCTCTCTCTCTCTCTCTCTCTCTCTCTCTCTCTCTCTCTCTCTCTCTCTCTCTCTCTCTGTCTCTGTCTCTCTGTCTCTGTCTCTCTCTCTCTCCCTCTCTCTCTCTCTCTCTTTCGGCCTGCAAAAGAAATGTCAGTCAATCAGTCAGAGCTGTAGGTCTGGGCTCAGAACCCACTCCTCTCAGTCCTGACTCTTCCCTTCCTTTCCCCAGCTGGGATAGAATAAAGGGTCAGGATTGGCTGTTAGCCCAGTGGACAAGGACAACTAAGAGGCCTAAATCCAGATGAAAGATGGATTGCTGCAGCATCCCAGACCTTCGCCTAATAGGTGAAGTTTAACCCCTACAAAGCGGGTCACTTGGCAAAAATGGATGGAAAACACAAGCTTCAGGTTGCAAGGCGGGCAGAGGCAAAGGAGAGGCTCTGTTGCATATGGTGTTCCATTAATAGCTCTCACACTCCATAATGGGAACATTTTTATACAAATGTGTTCTTTGGAATCCAGCCAAGAGCAGGGCACCCTAGTGAAATCACAATGCACAGCTAATGAGATATTTTTGGTGAATTTGGCACTAGAGACTAATAGAACAAATTTGTCCCCAAAATGTTAAATCATTTAGCACTTCTTCGGAGGTGCTAAGTGCACCTAGAACTTTGTAAGGCTGTCAATAAAAATTAGAGACTATTCAAAAGGCTTCAGTCTTGGCTTGCAATCCTTTATCAGCTGATGAGAGGGCTGCAGTGTACCTGAGGACACTGAGCATAGCCTTCACACTGGGAGATTCAAGCAGTTGGACTGAGCTGTAAATGTGTTCCCTTGACCAGGAAGAAAGTGAGTGGTCTTCATGGGTCTTACTGACAGCCTGTGGTTATTCTGCAATCCTCTCATCCGCTCTCTATATGTTCTACCATCCACTAATGTCCTCTTAGGCAGTGCATCCAAACATCCAGCCCCAGGCTCATAGCGGAACTTTACCTCTGTATTCAGATATCAACCATTCTCATGTGAGCAAGTTTTACCATTTTCTCTCTCCCTGCCCTACACTTCTGTGTGTGTGTGTGTGTGTGTGTGTGTGTGTGTGTGTGTGTGTGTGTGTATGATAGTGTGCAGGTACACATGTGAGTACACACAGAGTCCAGAAATCTATGTTGGATGTCTTCCTTGATCATTCTCTACTTCACTTTGTGAGAGTCTCTCACTGAATCAGAAACTCATCAGTTAGGCCTGGCTGGACAGTCAATGAGCTCCAGGAATTCCCCAGTCTGCACCTCCCATTTCACAGCAGTAGGACCACAGATGCCTGTGTTGCCCTTGGCCTTTATATGAGTTCCAAGCTGAGGTCCTCTTACAGCTTATGTCACAGGCACTTCACTGAATAAGCCATCTCTCTAGCCCTGCTCCTAGTCATCCAGAACTCCAGCCCATCCAGCTCCCTTACCTTACAGCATCCTGCATATTGATTGAAGATGAATCTTCATTAACTAACACACTCAGAAAGTTGCCCACCTATCTGGAAACTTTGAATAGCTCCCTGGTCCCTGCCACATCAAGCCTGAGCTCAGCCATCTGACTGTCAAAACCCTTTATAAGATGACCCCATTCAGCCAAGATAGCCTTATTTTCCACGAGCTATCTTATCCTGTTTGGCTCAGGAGAATCATTAGCCATCACTGAGTAAATAAATCCCCGCTACTGCTCACCCTAGAGCCCACTACAGAGAGTGAGCAAGTTACACCGAGTGGCAATGTAAGAAACAATAAAACACAGAAGTAAAGCCTGCAATTTAGAGCACCTGCCCTACTGAATAACAATTTAGAGCTTGGGTGTAAAAATATTATTATTTTCTTGGTCTATAGTCCACCCACCCCTACCCCACAAGACCCCTCCCTATAAATCCAAACCTGGGGCAAGTCTATGGAACTTCATTTTATGCTTCAGAAACAAGAAAACAATGTCACTGAGATGGTCCCACACATGTCCCACACTATCCTCAGACATTCATGGTGCCTCTACATCATCACTTCGCCAATGTTCCTCTTTAGGGCCATTCTTTCCACTCCACACCATCCATCAAATTCCCATTTTGTAAACCTGGTCCTGCTTCAGGACTGCCTGTACTGAATATTTTCATCCTTTAGGATTTAGTCTCCAGAACATATGTGAAGTCCTTCTGATTACTAAAATCAATGTTCTCTGTAACTAATCACTTCAAATCCTCAAGAAGAGTAAACGTCATCCTTTGAACGGTAGTGGGCTTGTAACTCCATTGGTAGAATGCTTGTGTGAAGCCCTGGGTTTCACATCCCCAGCACCACACAAAACTGGCCATGCTGGTGTACACCTATAATCCTCACATTTGGAAGACACAGACAGAAGGATCAGAAAGTCAAGGTCATCACTGGCTACATAGCAATTTGTGACCACACTGGGCCATATGAGCTCCTATCTCAAAATAAAATAAAACCTACATTTTACAAAGTAAAATCTTAAGTTTCTAATAAATGCTTTTTGATCAATCAATTCACACTTTAATTCTATTCCTTATTATGTTCATAATGGTACTGCACATATATAATGGACCCAAAAAGATTAAACTAGTTAATACATGTTTGTAAAGAAGCTTTAGAGTTCTCCAGACACCACGTCGGAAAAGTCTATCAGCATACTTACTATAAAAGAGAAGGTTAAGCACAGTCCAAAATTCCAATGACTCTTCTGATTTGGGAACTGTCCCCGAGAAACAGCTTCCCTCAATCTAAATACAAGTACTGTGAACCAAGGCCATTACTGGGCCACAGGGGCCCCATAATGAAGATCTCCTTGGGTTTTAGAAGATGCTAGAACAAATGGCTGAAAGAACTGGGCATTTGAATTGCTACGTGGAAATCTCTTCCTGCGAGCCAGGAGCCCCTGGGTGGGACTGTTACATATATGAGAATGAGACTTTTATTGCAGTTAGCTGCTAAGAAATCTGAGGTTTGTTACAACAAACCAGTCACTTACCTACTTCCGAAAGAATAAAATTACCACAGAGAAGAGCCGTTTGAGATGAGAGCAATTAAACTCTCATGCATTAATACATGATGAGTTATCAAACTGAAGACTAATTGGCTTCCAGAGAGAGCCTCTGTACATTTAATGAGGAATTCAGGCTTGTTCTACCATCCGTAGGAAAATGATTTTATTGTACTCCAATATACCCAAGCCCATGCTCACAAGGATTATATGAAAATACCTCAATCACCTATCTTCTTACCAACCATCCTCCTAAACTATATAAATAAAGAAATTGGTCTGGAGATCTTCAGCTGGCTAACCCATAAGCCCCCTCAAAGTCAAGACCCTGAATACCAACTTCTTCTTCCTCTCCCACTCAGCTCCTCTCCTGGATGTGTCTGTGACTGGCATCTACCTGGAAACGAGTCCTTACTCACCCGAGTTCAGATGTCATATTCTGAAGCTCTAGATATGGCTCTCACTGCCATAGGAGCCGTGTGCTGGGGTCATTTTTGTGTGTGCTCCAGGCAATTAGCTTCTTTAGGAGGGGACCACACCCTTTTATCCACACATTTACCCAATGGAAGAATAAGTGAGCGCCAATCTAGATACAGGCTACACATAAGAGCTCAGCTTTAACTGTAACATTGGGCAAAGAGTCTATAAAAATGACAACAGAAGGAGGATCCATAAATAAGAAATTCAAAAATTATACTTTATAAATATTTTTTCTCTTTTTATTAATAAGCAAAATAATTAAAAACAAAAATATAACAACCTTAAATGCAGAATAGCAGCTCTATCAAACTGCTGCTGGAATTCAAGAATGTACCTAAGGTATACTCTTCCTCACTGTGAGGCAAATGACTTAGGGGTAGGTGTGTGTGTGTGTGTGTGCGCGTGTGTATAAAAACCAAGAATTTGAGACATAGAAAGCACTATGAGCCTTTCATTATACAATCCCAAAATGCTCTGCTCTTTTTCTTTTCTTTGCCTCTGTATCCTTTGTAGTTCCAGCTCCAGCTGAACTTGTCACGATCCCAAATCTCTCCTTCCTTTTTTTCAGCTTCTCATCATCCTCAGACATTCTAGAGATGGAAGAGACATTCAAACCAAATCTCTGTGCTCTTTCCTTTAGTTTATCCAGGTTAACCACAGGCTTGGTGTCAGGTGACAGACCTTTTCCACACCTAGCTGCCCGTGCAGCTTTCTTACTCTCCAAGCTTACAGGAACACTGAACCATTCAGCCCTCTTCTGCATCCTCTCGATCTGAGGTATTCCAGATGTAAGCTTTACCACCTTCTTTTCTGATGCAACATCAACAGCTTTTTCAGAGGGTTTTTCCTCTTTAACAGGCAGTTCTATGGGCTTTGGTTCTTCTTCCTCAGTTTCATCTCCCAGTACATCTTCTTCATTTGCTTCCTCTTCAGCACATTCTTCAAGATATGCCTGGAGCCTATTGATAAGATCTTCTTCTTTTATTCCCTTGGTCACTAAACCATGAGCAAGACATTCTTGCTTTAGTTCAGCAAGCTTCAGCTTGTGGAGCTCCACTGTCTTGGTCGTCATCTTGCTGTGACTTTATAAATACTAAGAGGCTTTGGAGTTTAAGACTCCATGGGAGAGAAAAAGTTAAAAGGTAGCTTTGTATCTGCATGGGTGTGATGAAAGACATCATATACTTGTGCATGTTCCACACATCAATCAGGAATACAAGCACTTGCATGTTTGATATATGTGTGTGCAATTCTCCCAATTATTTTATTAGATAAACACCCTTACTACATACAACCATAGTACCAAAAAGTCAAATGACTTCTCCTGTGTCATACACTTGGAAATCGTGAGTCTGCAGATGCCCGTGAAACTAGATTGTCAAATCACTGTGACTGAAATGTCAAAAAATGTCTCATTTCACCACCCAAAAATATGGAAAAGAAATGTTTTGAGTGATTTGTTTTCCCTTTTCGTAACAAAGAATGGGCCTTAAAAAATAGGAAGTTCTTTCTCATTCTGTAGTCCTTTTGCTTTTAAGGAGGCATTTCAGAGAACACTAAGGAAAAGCAGGGCTCGGAGTTGGCATGTGGCATGCTATCAAAAGCAAGCCTGTTCATCTTTTTCTCCAGTCCAGCTTGTGAATTTAAATCATTTTGAACACAGAAGAGAGTAGTGGCTGTTATTGTCCTGCAGATGAACAAACTAAAGTTCTTTCCTGCTTTTCACAGCTGTGGTGTTACCCTCACATCCACAGCCATCTCTCCAGACCAGGGCTCTGCTTCCTCATGTCGTTTTCAAGTATACCCCATGTTCTTACCTATCATCCTGTGTGTGTGAAGTTCAGAAAATGTCTATGACAGACAAAATTCATTCTTCCTGTCCATAATTAAAACAAATCTGTTGCCAATACCTAGGCTCAATTTTACTCTAAGTTGCAACTATTTTCTGTCCAGGAAAAAAATGCTGCATCCATAAGAAACCATGTGGATATCTGGATGGCAGAAACTTGCACCTAGCCATACTGCAAAGCATCAGTCAGCCAGAGTTAAGCTATAAGACTAACATAAATTTGAGTGAAGAAATGGGATTCTATTTTTAAAGGAATGAGATGAACTTGTACTTCAGTGGTCATTGATTGAAATGCTTAAATTTAGACATAACTGGAGATAAGTCAATTTATATAAGCATTCCTTGAAAAAGCAAGATTTCTTTTCCTCTCCTGTCCTGGCTCTACCTGCCCTCTAGACTAAGCATTAGTTTGTTCCTTCTTGCCTAGGCCAAATCAATCATTTCATTTCTTCATTACACATTTTAGACAATCGCAACAAATGAAAAATGGAATTTGACTTGCTAATGTTTAATTATTGATGCGCTCTTTTGAAAACATATTTGGTTCTCTGAAACCGTTTCTCAGAACTGTGCTGTTATTCGTTGGTTCTCTATTCTGTTTGTTCTTGGCCTCTGAGTTCCTTTTCGATTTTCTGCAGGATAGCAAGAGCTGCATCGCCTGCGTTTGAAATGTGTCTTTAGGCGTGCTTTTGTTTGACAAGGAATGCCAACGCCAAGCTGACAAAGTCTGTTTGAAAAATCTTTCCAGGTATACAGGATCAGTGAGCCTGTTCGGTGTGTACTGTGATTAGAATTTCCCTTCAGATATTTTTATCAACATCTCAGTTTTAAGGAAAGATGTTTTTTGAATCTACCTGTCACTGAAATACGCAAAAAGGATAGAGAAGTCTATCATTTATATATTCAAATGTGGAAGTGCTTTTGTGGGAAAGCATTGCTGTTTCCCTCGCCTGTCTAAAGGAGAGGAGGTGGGCTCTAATTGCAAAGCCACTCCCCTCCTCGGGGGCTGGAACACACATCTTGTCCCCAGGTAAATGCTTCAGGGTTAACGTGGGAAGATTTAGGTCTTAGCAGAGGAATACATCACATCGCTTGCATTTTGAGGACTAGAGAAATGGAGACAGCTGTGTGCAGAGAAAGCACCTGGGGGAGATTTGTGTTTATAAACCTACATGTTAAGTATACAACACACAACCTGCCAATAGGCATGCTGACATTCTCTCCTCTTAAGACTGAGCGTGCAGCTCAGTTCAGCCAAACTCACTGTATCACCAAACACATTTGAAGGTAAAATAATTTATACATTATCAAAAAGACAACCTTGGATTCAAACACAAATCATTCCAAAATGATGGTCACTTTGAGGCTTAGCAGGTAGATTTTCACCTGGGTCGCCAGTGAAATCACCTAGTTCCAGCAGGCATGCTTACCTTAACTTGCTAAAGGGCAATATTAGAGAGAGTTAGAGTGGTAGTGGGGAGTTATGGCTGCATGAGAGATTGTATCATTGTTAAATAGCCTGGTATCTGAAGTGTTTACATCACCGTCATTTCAGACTTGGTCTACTGCACTGAGTAATTTAGTTAGTGATGAGAGTAACCCCCATACACAAGTGTCCCTCTTGAAAGCTCTCCTTTAAACCTCCAAGACAGGACATCTTGTAACTTCTGACATAGCTCTACCATTCAGGCCATCAACTAATGTGGATTGACATACTCCCAGTTTAAAATTTATATTATGGATCTGAGGGATGGCTCAGAGGTTCCTAGTTGCTACTACCCTAGTTCCCAATATTAGAGCAGAGAATGGGATCCATCCCTGGGTGGAGACTGGCTACCGTCTCCTACATGAAGAGTTAATCCATTTCCCAGACCCCTGGGTTCAGATTCTGAAAGGTATGAATGAAAGCTACTCTCCCCTGGAAAGCACTAAACACAGCACCACTCACCCAAGCAGGTTACCAAATCCTGCAGAGAAGACTGAGGAGGCAGAGTGAAGAGCTGTGTACCAGCATCCTGTACTGAGCATTATTCCTTACCAAGGCTAAGTGAGGCAGCCCGCTCTGATAGCCATCCCAGAAAGGACTGGTTCCTTGGGCTGGTGTTCCCTTAATGTAGAATGCATCTACACACATAAAAGAAAAAGAAATGTGTGGTAAGAGGTTAAGTCACTGGTTTTCACACCAAGGCAGATAAAGGATGAGTGCTATTTCAGTTCTAAAATGCTCCACCTTCACCAGCCACTGATGATCAAGGAAAAGAATAAATGTTTCTTTGTCTGCTCACGGTTTGGTTCACTTAGTGCTTTTGTTTAAGCTTTCTGAGAGACTGACAGCCTAAACCCACACCAGATACGGTGTTGTCCAAAAATATATATATATATTTTTTTTTTTTTTTTCAATACTGTCTCTGTCCTTTGGGCCAGAGAATGTGTCAGCATCTGTAGTGATGAAGAGAGACAGAAAGAAATCAATGTCATTGCAAGCCAGAGGAGGAGCTTCTGCAGCCATCCACTTCATTTTGCATTCCTGCTAGTTTTCACTGGACACATTATACAGGCTCTCTTGGTTTTTTTTCTGCAGAAATTCCAGAGTTCACTATGAATCCCCAAGATGAGAATACCTAATATACTTGGGGAGGTGTTGCTGCGCTCACAAATTCAAATGATATAAACAAATAGAGCTTTGCAAAACATGTCTAAAACCAGATCCCTGTTAATGCCTACAGTCTACCAGCTTAGGGAAGAAGACCCCAGAGAGAAGTACTTCAGAATTCCATAACTACACCCACTCCAGGGTCATTTCAGGAGCGGAGAGTCGATAATCATTTGTTTGGGATGCAGAAGAGGTGAGCAGGGAATTTGAAAGGTGACGGAGGGAGTATTCTTACTGGGGATAAAATGGAAATTATTTATTCTAGCTTTCCTCATTAGCCCCTTGATTTCCATTCTATGACACTAAGAGTCTCTCTTATCTCCCTCATGCCCCTCCTCTGCTCTTACAATTCTCTATTCCCTTTGATTTTGTGACAAAAATTTGCAAGTCTGAAACATGTATTTCACCTACAATGTTAATATTCAAGACCCAAGGAGTAAAGGAAGAATGGGAAGATCTCACTTTTCTCAGCCCTTTAGAATGAGAAAAGTCCCACAGGCTGAATCCTGTCCACTTACTGACGTTAGCAGCCCCAACCCATGCTGCCTCTGCTGGCCTGTTCTAGGATGGCCATTTTAACCCATCCTAGAAATGCAAAATTTTAAGTTTGTGTCAAGCAGAATGAAAAACATTTTTTAGAATTTTTCTTAATGCGCATGGATGTTTTGTCTTCGTGTGTGTGCGTGTGTCTGTGTGTCACATGACTGTCCAGTCCTTACACTGCAGGAAGAGGGTGATGAATTCCCTGGAACTGGAGTTACAGAAGGTTGTAAGCTGCTACGTGGGTGCTGGGAATCAAACCCATGTCTTCCGGAAGTAGCAGTTAGTGCTCTTCACGGCTAAACCATCTCTACAGTCCCAAGAAGAACACTTACTCAAGAAGTATGCCTCATTTTGAAAATACAAAAAGAGGGGGAGGGAGGGGGAGGGAGGGGGAGGGAAGGCAGCAGCAGCTAATTGCTGTGCTCTGCCTCTCCCCTCTCCCCCTCTCCCCCTCGCCTCCCTCTTATTACTGCAAATACATTTGCTCCTGGTCTTTTGTTGAGACACACAGAACTTCTTGAAAAGGAAGCCATCTCTCAAACAAGAAATATTCTCAGGGCATGGGGAAGAAAATCCATTAAAGAGTTTAATTCTGCTAAAATAAGATCCCTAGCTGCCCAGTGCCTGAGGCGACTCATACAAAAGGAGCTGTTTGAAAGCCTGAGTGAGAAGGCACTTGACTGTACATGCAGGAGCACACACACACACATACAGACACACACACACATACAGACACACACACACTCACATACACACACTCACACATACACACACTCACACACACATACACACACACATACAGACACACACACTCACATACACACACTCACACATACACACACACACACATACACACACTCACACATATACACATACACTAACACACACACACACTCTCACACACACATATACACATACACTAACACACACACTCACACACACTCACACATACACTAACACACACACATACACACACTCACACACACATATACACATACACTACACACACACACTCACACACACTCACACATACACTAACACACATACACACACTCACACATACACACACACATATACACATACAGTAACACACACACACTCTCACACACACACTCACACACACATATACACACTCACACACACATATACACACTCACACACACATATACACATACACTAACACACACATACACACTCACACATACACACACTCACACACACATATACACATACACTAACACACACACACACATATACACATACACTGACACACACACACACTCACACATACACTAACACACACACACACACACTCACACATAAACCTGCAGCACAGTAGTGCCCTGTCCAGCGGTGTAACTCCCTAAAACTCTGTCCCCAGTACAACTCTCTGTCCTCAGTACTACACTCTGACAATCTTTCCAGACTCCTTTGCTTTCTCCAAGCTCAGTGAAATGTGTTAACCCTGGAATCTTTGGTCTTGCTTTCTCCATTGTTAAAAAAATCAATAAAAAAAATGACTTAAAAATTTATCTTACACAGTTTTCCTTTAAAAAAATGTATTTCTACAGTGTACTTAGCACCATGTCCAACATGTAAGTGACATCTAATAACTATTATTTTCTTTCTTCCCCAAAATTATCCCTACCCAAAACTTGTTCTCCCATAAATAGGGAGGGAGGGAGAAAACCAGTAGATAAAATGTATGGTCTTGTGAGTAAAGCTACTTACTATGAGCCTATAAGCACTCAACCAAAGCAAAACACAAATGCCATTATCCCCTAAATAATGTGTGCTATATTAATTGCATGCAAACTACATGCCTTCAATAATTTATCCCAAAGGACAGCTGTGCTTGTTGATACAGGCCCTGGGTCTAAATCAACAAGGCAGTGTGAGTCAGATTTGTTCCAAATTTGTGTAGTTTAGGAGCAATCTAAAAAAGTCCCCCCAAAAAAGTCCCTGGGAAAAATGCAGGGGACCTTTGTTGGTAACTCACTATTATCAGGGAGCTTATGAACTCTGACAAAAAAAGACTATGTAACTAGGGTGTGACTGTCCTTTATTTAGAAAGTCATAACGAACAAGCTATGTGTCACTGTAGAGTCAAGGGAAGAGTCTGCTGCTGTCATGGAGACTGACTTCCAGTTCTTTCCCAAACAGAAGGTGGGGTAAAGGGTTGGAAGGCATCAGGAAAACCCTATCTACCTTCAACCTCCAGACTCCATCAGTACTTTAACTGCATGTGGTCACACTGACCACAGACACCAAAACCTAAGCCTCCCTTGCTAAAAAAGGTAATGCTCTTCAGTAGAGGAATCAGGGTAAGGCTGGAAGCAGCTTCACCACCCAGTCCAGCTGGAAGAGCAGTGGGTGTGGGGTGGATATCTGCAGGGTCGTGATGAACCAAGGCTTATGATGAAGCCTGCTCTGACGCTCATTTCCTATGGGAAGAAAACAATGAAGTCATCAGCCACACTCCGCTTGAGTTGGTCTAGTGAATAGAAACCTTCCATGTTTTCATGGCATCTCTTCCTAGTAAGAATGTGTTTCCTATTTTCTTTCTTCTAAATGGGAAAAATATTCTAAGTAGTGCTCACTCTCCCAGAAAAACAAAGTAAAACTATTGATCTGGCTTGTGTCCCATTGTCAAAGGACCATGCACCTAATGAAAAAATAAATCAATAATTCAGTTCTTCACCAATCTGTGGTTGGGTGTCACAACTCTCATAAAGGAAAGTTCTTCCCTGGGGATTCTGTTAATGGAGACTAAGAACAAGAATTGAAACAGGCTGTCCACAGGAGGATGCAATACATCCACTGCTGGCTTCACACGTGAGAACAGACATACAAGACCAGCACCACACTAGAGTTCATTGAGGAAAGCTGACTAGTGGGTGTAGGGAAGAGAAGCAGAAGAGGAAAGAGAGACTGACTTTTACGCAGTGTCTTCTTATAAGAAAACGGGTGGGCACATTTAGCCATGCCTAAGGGATTGTTCTGTCTGTGCCATACTGGGTTTACCACATGGCCACTAAATGCCAGGAATTCTTATCTCGCTCAGCAAAATGTAGGGTTATCAGACTGGCATGTTTACCACATAGCCAGGAATCCTCAGACCCACACACCTCATTCCTATAAAAGAGCATATTACAGTGGCCTCTGGGACCCAGGAGTCCCTGGCAAAATAAGAGGAAAAGGGGGCTGAGGGAGAAAACTTCAGACTTTCTCAGAGGTACACTCTTGGTTTGGGGTGTTGGTGTTTATTTGTAACACATACTTCCCAGTGGTGACTGGTGCCCACCGGCTTTCTGTCCTATCTTTATGAGCATGCAGACTGACAAGTGGGGAACAATACTCTCCATGATAACGACCCGAAGGCCAGCATGCAATGACTGGTTTGTTTCTAGTTCATCCAGCAATAATATTCAACAAGATGTTACACTGAAGCTTCTGTTGCTGTAACCTGACCATGCCCCAAATACTGGCATTCTGTTTGACAAATGTGAAAGAAAAAGCATAAAAATATCTGTTCATCAGCTCCAGGTTATAGTTAATATGTACATGGTAATATCTCCTTGAAGTGTATGCCCATAAGCAATAGATTATCACACTAATCAATCTACTAACAATAAAATAAGAGCTAGAAGATTAATACATGAGCTTAACTCAGAAACACAGAGACAACCAGGCCCTAATCAAGCATTCAGACTAACAAATCAGGGTGTCTTGATTGTGGATGTTAAGAGTCAAACTCAAGGTCAAATTCTAGGTGGGCTCTAGGGGTACATCATGTGAGTCAGTGTGAAGAACTGAATGAGTACTTCCCTCCAAGTTCACATGCTGGAATCCTGTGCATCGGCTGGTGTTAGGAGGCAGGGCCTCTGATATAACAATTGTCTGTAGCATCCTTAATTCTTACATGTGCAGCTCTATGTTGTAGGCGAGCATCTAAAGGTAATGATCCTCTCTCTCTCTCTCTCTCTCTCTCTCTCTCTCTCTCTCTCTCTCTCTCTCTCTCTCTCTCTCTGCACCCCACAGCTTTCAAAGTCCACACCTGTGAGATGACTAACAGGGATTAAGCCATCGACCATCAGGAAAGGGGATAGATAACACAGCTGAGGATCACAGCAAAGCCAAGATGCTCCCAGGGACCAAACCCCTCAACCTTGGCTTCATTATCAAGTTTCTCTGGCTGAACTAACCCAGCCCACATCACCAAGCATTCCCTTGCAAATATAAATCATTACCCAATAAGCCATAGCCACAGAGACTGACCACAGCACACAGAGCCGTGGGTCAAAGCACCAAATCCCTCGGTTTGGAGAAAAGAAGAGAAAGTAATGGCATTAATTATATAAGCCACTACTTGGAAAAGCTTTGAGGAAGTGTTTTAGATTCTCCCTTAATTAGGAAAGTAATTGCCTCACTTTCATCTTTAGGTGAGTTCCCAAATTCTCCCAACAAGAAACACACAAAGATCTGGGGAATGAACTAACAATGCAAACTTTTAAAGACACTTTATCTTTCTGGATCCTGGCTTTACCATCTATACAATGAGGAAATTGAACAGGAACATCTCTGAGGCCCCTTCTGGTGGACAGTCACAACACTGTGCTGAACATCAAGGCAGATGTGAGACTGTTCTACTCCACCCAGCCCCTGCCCTCCACACGGAACAGCGCCATTGAAGAGTCAAAGCATCTGTTTCATGAATCCCCAAAGTATTTTACCAATACAAATGCCAAGACACTGGACATTTGTCCAGTGCTGTAGCCACAGGTAATACAGCCTTTGACCTTCTCCTGCACAGGGGAAAGATGTAAAGTGAGAGGGACCAGCTGGGAACAGAGGAGAGAGAAATTCATAGAGGGAGAGGGAAACAGAGGAGGGTCAGGGGGATAAAATTGAAAAACATTAAATACATGTGTGAAAATATCATATGAAAGTTATTATTATATAATTATCATATGCTAATAAGAGCATTTTAAAGATAACCAATAACTTTAAGTCTGCCATTACCCCATCATGAAGGAGAAAACTCAAATAAAATGTCTAAGAACTAGCTAGAAGCCAGCTCACAGGTTAGAAGAAATGAATGAAGGTGTCCTTGGGTGGCACAAAGCTATTTCTGAGTCAGATGTTCTCTCTAGTCCCAGAATTGGAGTCACTAGACTTCAAGCAAGGGAATGCTGGGTAACCTTAGGATAAATAACTTTCTATCCAGGGTCATGAATTAAAATGAAAAGAAGTATTTTGTACAGCTATATGCTAAATAAAATTGGAAGCCTTCCAAGTGACACGTCAAACACAAGGCATCTCCAAACAAGCAAATTTTCAAGAAATACTGGTCAAAATTTTCTTAAAAGAAATGAAATTAATGACCAAAAAGCCAAAAAAGAAATAGGCTAAGAGCAAAAATTAACATTGTTAAACTTCACATAGATTATAGTACAGATTGATTTTAGTAACAACCAAATGGAGGTTTATAAGATCAAGATCCTCTCAAAGGTCTCTCAAAACCCACTGACATCTCTACCTGAGCTAAAATTGGGAAACGCAGATGAAGAAGACAGGCAAGGTGAGAAAACTTAAAATGATGAGTCAGGGAGAGCTGCCTGGAGGAGGTGTCTTAGGAATAGAGTCTTGAAGACACACTGAAGATGAGCCAGATTGGGACTGGCGAGATGGTTCTGCAGTTAAGAGCGCTGGCTGTTCTTCTGAGGACCGGAGTTGGGTTCCTAGCACCTGTATCACGTGGCTCACAACCACTTCTAACTCCCCTGCCAGGGGATCTGTCACGGTCTTAGAGCTCTGGAAGGTACTGCATGCATATGGTGAACATACATACACACACATAGAAATATATACATAGATATTTTTTAAAGAAAATGAGTCAGGGGGATGAAAAGGAAAGGGTAAAGGTCCTTTAAACAAAGTGTCATGCCCTGAGCCTACAGAGAGTGAAGAGAACATGTCTGGCAAACAGCAAGAGGAGAGAGGAACTCACCTAAAGAATGACTGAGGGTGAAGAGCGAGTGTGAGGGGCATGAAAACCCTACAGTTGAAGCTCACACAGTGCGGGGGGGGGGGGGGGGGGGGGGGGGGGGGGTTGGTTCAGGGATTCCAAACGAGGAAATGGCTTGACTATGCTTGCATTTTATGTCAATTAATGACAGAGTAGATAGAAAAGGAGGGTAGACCCTAGACTGGGAGGTATACTGGGAAGTAGCTCTAGAGAGCCAGCCATGTGTAAAGGTTCCCTCCTGGGAAGAAGGAAGCTGACGCTGAGCTGATGTGTTCCCCTGGAGTCCATCAAAGCTCCTGGGAGTCTCGCTAGGGAAGCTGAGAAACACGGGAGCAGCAGGAGCAGGTGTAAGCAGTGGATCCACTGTGATCTCCTGGGGATCCTGTGAGGGGAAAGGAAGGTACCCTCAACCACCTCCAGTCTGCCTCCAAAAAAGCAGAAGAAATGGAAAGGGCTCCCTGAGCCAAACTGGAGCCATCCACTAATTCACTCATCACTGGTCCCCCACAAGAAAAAGAACAAATATTTTCATGAACCCTAGTGGGCCAGGAGGACTTTGTGAGCTGGTGATCCCTTGTAACTCTGAATGCTATCCCCCTTTTTCTTGTAATTGTGAAAGCTCTGAAAGCTGGCCTGTGCTGGACGTCCACTGGCTTCTCCCACCCTGACTGTGAGCTCCCTCCTTCTAAGGGACTCTCTGTTTTGTCTGGTGGAGGTGCAAGCTGGCTTGACACATAGGAGTTTGGTTTCTTTAACTAATAGACTCCGCCTTCCTTTCCCCTGAAGGCTGTCTCAGCTAACCCACTTAACTTTGCTATTTCAATTTAAAAAAAAAAAAGACTGCTAGGCTGAAACAAAAGAAATGAGAAAAATTTCCTGAGCCCTAACATGCTTGATGTCTTGAGGTTTGTTGCAAGGAACATACACTTTTCAATATGCCTGTCTTGTTTACCCCTATACAACTGTAGACACTGTGAGTGTGTACACAATTCCCACACACAATTGTAGACATTGTGAATGTGTATACAATCCACACACACAATGTAGACATTGTGAATGTATACACAATTCCCACACACAATTGTAGACATTATGAATATGTACACAATCTCACACACACAATTGTAGACATTGTGAATGTGTACACAATTCCCCACACACAATTGTAGACATTGTGAATGTGTACACAATCCCCACACACAACTGTAAACATTGTGAATGTGTACACAATCCCCACACACAACTGTAGACTTTGTGAATGTGTACATAATCCCCTAACACAACTGTAGACACTGTGAATATGTACACAATCTCACACACACAATTGTAGACATTGTGAATGTGTACACAATTCCCCACACACAATTGTAGACATTGTGAATGTGTACACAATCCCCACACACAACTGTAGACACTGTGAATGTGTACACAATCCCCACACACAACTGTAGACTTTGTGAATGTGTACATAATCCCCTAACACAACTGTAGACACTGTGAATGTGTACACAATCCCCACACACAACTGTAGACATTGTGAATGTGTACACAGTCCCCACACACAACTGTAGACACTGTGAATGTGTACATAATCCCCACACACAACTGTAGACACTGTGAATGTGTACATAATCCCCACACACAACTGTAGACACTGTGAATGTGTACACAATCCCCACACACAACTGTAGATATTGTGAATGTGTACACAGCCCCCC
Organism: Sigmodon hispidus; assembly: GCA_004025045.1. NCBI lineage: Eukaryota > Metazoa > Chordata > Mammalia > Rodentia > Cricetidae > Sigmodon > Sigmodon hispidus. The sequence goes on along the minus strand of PVIH01019203.1, from coordinate 16,745 downwards.
CCATAGCAGCTAGTAGAATTCCTTCTGTGAAGAAGCCACTCACCAGGAACAGCTCTCAAAGTCAGAATCCCCCACACACATCCTTAGATCTTCTCTACTGCTGATCTCCAGAGTCACCCACACCAGTGAAAGCAGAGCTAGGAGAGGAATGGAGACATCTCCAATCTGGAGTTGATCTTTAACCATGATGCCAAGTGTCAGAGGCTGGGAAAAAAGAGCAGAAAGAACAGGCCACTGGGACTCAGTGGAGCTGCCCAAATAATTGAGAGCTGGCTGGCTGAGAAGACAAAGTTGCCAACTTGTTGTGTGTATCAGCCATAATAGAAGTCTAACTGCAGATGCAGGGGAAATTCTAAAATATGTGAGAAAAGCTATGATCAACTTTTAAAGCATAGATGAAATGAATAATTTTCTGACAAGAGCTGAGTTGCTAACGCTGAAATTAAAAGTTGAATGTTAACTAGTCTATCTAGTAGTAGTTAAGGACACAAACTAGTCAAGACAACGTCCCACTAAACTACTGGTTTGCTCTGGGTATTCTCTGAGCTCTAAGAAACAAGACTATACATTTGTCCTCATTTGAAATTTGAATTGCATCCATTTTAACTGTTACATAAGAACAAACATTACTTGTCTTATGAGATAGCGTGATGACTCAATACAGTATACACTGTGCAACATTTAAATAAAATTAAACATAGTTACCTCCTCAAACAATGGTCATTTCCTGAAACTTGCAAAAGTTCTTATTTTTTAAAATAGAGTCTACATCTAGTCTCTCCAAGACCATGGCTTTTCACCCAACCATCTACAGAGCATCATGTAGATCAAACCTCCCCAAGGCACAGAACTAAACATGAACGGCCCCATGAGAAAAGAAGGGTGGCCTAGCACTAAAACTTCCCCATGAGGGATACCAGGCCATTGTAAAGGAAGTGCTGAACACATTTTGGTCAGAAACTTGAAATGGATCCATGGACAAATGGTCAGGGGTCAGGGCGGCCTGGGAAACTCCTGCACTTCGTGTCTCATGAAGGGAATGGTGTCTGAGAGAGAAAGCCAGTTCAGGTGAAGTGAGAAATTCCATCTGAGGTAGAAACCAAAGCACCAACCTCACAGCAAGACCGTGGTGTCTCTGCTCTACGGAATTCTCAAAAGAATCTAGAAAAGCCATTGTACTTTTTTCCCTTTTTCCCATGAACCCAGAAAAAAATAAACACTGTAACAAAAACATTCTGTATAAAGTTAACAAATGTCAGCTCTGTTCCTGGTTAGAAAGATATTTAAGAAGAGGCACAGGGTAAGGAAGGGCAGCGTAGATTATAGTGTGATCGCTTATATCTCGCCTGATCCGGCTGAGGCCAGACACTCTCTAGGAAAAGGACTCCGTGGACTTGGAGATGAGTATGTTAAGATTCCTCATAGTTTCCTCCTGATAATAGATTGTCTTCCCTTATCCCTGGGCAGAATCCTGCAACCCCAGTAATACAGGGAATGACAGCAGCTGGGTTTCTCTACTTGAGACCCTCAAAGGGAGAGAAGAACCATAATTTAAATTTATTAGTTTCTATTTAGAAATCACTATTTGAAGGAAATGGAGAGTGATTGATTTGGGGGAGTCAGGGTTGCCTTGCACAGTACAGTGACTTTATAATGTCTGTGTCTTTCCGTTAAGCAGAAGAATGCATTTGCCCAGGAATATTTTAAATAGTCTCTTGTATGCAAATTAGTACAACCATATGATAATTATATTGATTACATTTACATGCTTCAGGTTCCATTGTTCTGCAGTATGCTGCAACTTATAAAATAAGGCGCTATAATGTCACTATTAGCCCCACACGTTGAGTAACAGGCATCCATTTTCCCATGTTTATTTTGGGGAGCGGATGTTCTCTGGTGATCGATCAGTCACTGCTCTCAAGCTGAGCTGTCCACAGTCTTTAGTGTTTACCCTACTCTGTCTCCTTCCCACTAGTGACTCTGGTAGCGCGTGAAGTTTGTTCACTGCTGAGTTTTTGTTAGACAACATTACATCTAAGACAGGCTTATCAGACATAGAAACACTAGGGATTTTCTGTGGTGACATGTATTTAATACAATTAGTCTGGAATATCAGAGAGTCAGCCACAAAGCCAAGCTGTGTGGAAAGGGGAAGGTAAGACGACTGGATGGGGGGGAGAGAAGGGAGCTTTTCCAGCTTTCCCGGACACTTCCTTGGTGAGTGAAGGAGAGAGAAGCTGGGATGGAAGGATTTCCTGGAGACAGGCCTGAGGGAGGAATCGGTGGGTGAGATGTGGCTGTGCTTGTTTCTCTATCTCTCTGATACTCCAGCTTTTTCCCAATATCTGGCTCCAGGTTTTTATTATAATAACAGAATTTATGCAACAATTTTCATTCATTTTATCCTTCAATAATTATTTATTTCACATTTGTTGTACAATAGTTTCTGGGAATGCAGACCCTGAAGAAGACACTTGAGGCTTCTATGTGCTGCTCATATTGCCTGGTCCTTTCACACGGCTGCCCTTTACCCATCCTTCAAGTTCAATGCTACAGAGACAGAGGAGGTTGAGGACAGCAAAGAACACAGAGGATTCCAGCAGAATCCAGGCAAGATGTCAGAATCTAAACCACTAGCAAAGCGGGCAAGGAAGAGGAGCAAATGAAGACTGACTTGGTGAGGACTCAAAATAAACTGTGCCAGAAGACAGACCCTGGGGAAGAGATCACCTGATGGAAAAAACAGGTTTTACTTGAGAGAAATAGGAAAGGGCTTATAAACTTAAAATCATGGAGCCAAAAAGTAAAAGCTAAGGTCTCAGGAAAGAGTGAAGATCATGTAGTTAAGTTAGGTCCACAGTGACTGCCTGGTAGGCTGTAGGTTTATCAAGAAGATTCTGTCTGAGAGGGAAAAACTGCTCTCTAGATTACTGCGAAGTTTGTAACATTTGAACATGGAGATGGAGAGAAGAAAGAATAAAAGAAACTTCTCCTTCCACAGAGAAAAATAATGGGACCATTTTCTCAGAGAGAGTTAGGGAGACATTGAGGCGGGTACAGGTGTTTGGAAAGACTTGCTGGATGAGCGAGTCCTGCTGGATGTGGCCTCCACACTGTCCCTCGCTGTGCTGTACCCCTAAGAAGTTGACAGTTATGGATCACACCAGGCACACATAACTGCTCTGGGGTTAGTTTCAACCAGTAGGAGAAGCAAGAATTCTGGACATGCGTTTCTATTGGTCTCCTTCTGTCTATGTGCCAGTGATCTACCTTCTTTTGAGGGCCACAGCTATGTTTAGAGACCCCAAAGGCTTAGAGGGAGCGCTGGTTTTCCCTCTGCTACTGGCTATCGGGAGCTTCCTCACATTTTGTTTATTTCCCATAACTTGAGAATGTGCCCAGTCCTTTCAATAAATTCTCTTCTCCCTACAATGGGTGCGTTATTCATTTCCTGCTTAGAAACTTAACGGATGGTAGGCTGCAAGAGGCAGATGAATGGAGACAGGTAAAAAGATTATTTTGTACAGGTGAGCAGAGAAGCTGTACACCTGCCATGCCTGTTTTCAGTGTTTGTCTTGCTAGCCACAGACAGAAATGGATGAGAGAATGGGAAGATTTATGAAAGCTTTAGCAATGTGTGTGTGTGTGTGTGTGTGTGTGTGTGTGTGTGTGTGTGTGTGTGTGCGTGGTAGACATGTTCTTAATTCCACCACTATAGAAGCAAAAGAGCTCTGTGAATTCACAGCCAGCCTGGTCTACAAGCAAAACAAAGCAAAAAGAAAAAGAAGGAAAGTTAGATGTAGCAAAAACAAAGGAGCCCACCTAGTCAGTGAGAATCTTTGTGTGGCTTGTACTTGAGGAATAATATCCTGGCTTGTCCTCTGGCCTCTACTCATACACACACACACACACACACACACACACACACACACACACACCCGAGAGAGAGAGAGAGAGAGAGAGAGAGAGAGAGAGAGAGAGAGAGAAACTGAGGATGCTATGAAATGGTCATAAAAACAAGTGTCTTGGGACTTACCTCTGGGGCTTTCCATATTCAGTCTTGGTTTAAGCAAAAGCTCTGGCTTCTCTGTAACACATAATATCCCATGAATCTTCTGAAAAAAAGGAATATAAACTCATTTGCTCTTCAGAACATTTCAAGTTTGAAGATGGTATTGGCCTAGCTAAACCCAATGTGGAAGGGGAAACACAGTGATCATCTAGGATGGGAAGCTGTGTCCTGATCTCCACTCAGCCCGCCTGCCCCGCAGCAGAGCACCTGGCTCTGCTACTGCCTATGCTTCAAGAACTCACTCAAATTTCACCTCCTTCGGGGATGCAGGGGAAGGCTCATCTTCCCTGAAGGTCCCATGTCTTGGAATACACTCTATATAGTCTTGGATCATCATTTAACTTTATTCTCTACAGCACAAATTTTAAAATTCCATGTACTTGTCCCAGTTCCTAGTGTCTTGTTTGTAGCAAGAGTTTCATAAATGTTTCACTAGCTGGTTATTTTTCCATGATATGGGAAGTTTTAAAATATTTTAGTACTTAGAAGAAAGCTATTTAGCTGCATTTGTTCTTGTCCTTAAAACACATGCAGACAGCAGAGAAAAATAAAAGGCAAAGACAGTTCCATTGCCCTGCTCACAGGACAGATATGACCTGTGCAACTTCACCGTAGCACCTCAGGATTTCCAGCTAACACCACCCTCACAAGGAAGCATCTTTGGGAAAGGCTGCTTGCTCTTACCACACCTGTTCTTAAACTACCTAAGAACAATTATATGTGTTCAATATTTCCAAAACAAACAGCCTAAGAATGACAAGCAAATCAGAGCAGCCAAACTGTACACTCTCTTGAATTTCGTCATTAGAGATACAGAAGACAGTGAGTTCCCAGCAAAGTATGTTCTGAAGTGAAAAATGTCAGAATTAGTAAAATTTAGGCCTGAATGAAATGGCAGCTTCTCCAGAATTATCCAACACACCTTCCAAGACAAACACCACTAAAGCAATTCTATTTGAGCCTTTTGTTTTACTTTTAAAGCTATTGGTAGAAATGATTCTCCCACCCCACCCCCCAGGACTCTGTCACCTGTGAAACAAGGTCTTCCCTAATCTCTTTTCAATACAGTGCTGCCTTGAGCCCAGCTTCTTGGGCCAGTTTCTTCCTCATCTTCATTGTCAAGGCCTCATGAGGGAAACACAGCACCTGGTTCTACCTGATTTATCTACCTTACATGAATAATTGATGCTGCCTGGACAAGCTGAGGCCATCAACACTGCAGGAGACATTCTCTGCTTTATGACTGAAACCTTGTCTGAGCAGACTGACCTGCCCCACAGACAAAAGCCTTGACTTCTGTGCATGCCAGGGTGAAAGCCTCATAATATTCTATTAGGATATTGTGATTTGGGCCTTAGCAATTCCAAATTGCTTTGTTTAATTCACAGCTGGCCTGCCACAATTTTTGATCTAAGAATGATGGCCCATTCCTTGTCATAGAAGATGTTGTTGGGCAGGCACATTAAGAATATGTATAGTTGTGAGCCTCGTAGGCCTGAACATCTCTGAAAATAGAACAGTAACTGAGTGATTTTGAAGGAGGAAGAAGGACACAAAGGAGCAGATGGAAAGGACAGCAGAGGAAGGGATGGAGGGAGAGGAGCTGGGTGCAGATCTTAGTTGGGTGTAGCACTGGACTGGAATGTGTTAAGCACTAGGTTCAATCCCTAATCAGATGGAGAAGCAGCAGCATGAGCAATACAGAGTAAAGCTAATAAAGCCACAGTGCAGAATACAAATTAATAAAAATGGGTTAATTTAAGTTGTAAGAACTAGTTAGTAACAAGCCTAAGCTATTGGCTAATCTTTTATGATTAATAGAAGTCTCATTGTGGTTAATTGGGAGCTGGCCAGACACACAGAAAAATCTGCCTACAAATGTCCAGCCACATATAGCCACATAAGACATGAGAAAGGTGTGTGTGTGTGTGTGTGTGTGTGTGTGTGTGTGTGTGTGTTTTAAAAAAGGTTCCAAACACACAACAATGGAGGCAAACATGGCTTCCTACTCTTGGGTCTCTCTTGCCAGCTGTGGTACAAAGTCAGGTCTCTCATCAGATGTCTCTGTGCTTGGACCAGGAGTACATCATGAGCTAAGCCTCATGGCGAGTTTAAGGCTTTGTTCATGCAAACAGAGAAGATTACAGATATGCAGTAAAGCAGTTTTAGATAGAGAAAAAAAAAACCTCTAAATGAGTTATAGTGTGTCTAACAATGTGCATAGGCTTAAGAAATAAAAGAAAAAAGGATGTAATCATAAAAATAAATACATAAATAAAATAATTGTTAAAAATAATAAGATCTTTAAAGAAAGAGTAAAGTAATAAAATAACAAAAATAAATAAAATAAACAAAAATACACAGGGATTCTGGATCCTGTATTTAATTCTGTTGTCTTTGATTTGTTTTTGATTGCTGATAAGCAAAGAACAGTTACTAGAGACATGGGATTGTGAAAGGGACTGCTGAAATAAACTAGAAACTTTAAGAATTTTTTAGCTTTAGAATGGAATTCAAAAAATGTATTACTTTATAGAAAAAGTTTTGCTTTTGTTTCCACAGAAAACAGGCTGTAGATTTATTCAGATTAAAGAAGATCAGGTTTACAACCACTGAACACCTTGGGATCTGAAACTCTATGGACCGGCACCTTGGAGCCCACTCCTCCAGAGGAACACCTGATCCCGTCTTGATGTCAGGGTGAGGAAAGCGAATTTGCCTGGAGTGGATGCTGAACTAAGCCACATTGGGACCTTGGGACCTCCTGCCCTTGCTGGAGAGGAGATAAAGTGATAGGAGAAGAGACAGTGACAGTGAGGGGTGGGAGGGGGAAGGGAGTCTGAACAAGGGGATACAAAAAAAGAATAAAAATAAATAAATAAATAAATATGGACATAAAATGGAAAAACCAAGGGAGAAAATCATGATCAAAGTACATCATATAAGAAAATTTTAAAAATTATGATTATATCATTACCTCTTTCCTTTTCTCTCTCCAACCCATCTCATATATTTCTTTGTTACTTGCTCTAAAATTCATGGCCTTTTAAAAAATTGTTGATATATATTTTTATGTATTTATTCCTAAACAAACAAATCCAATCTGCTAAGTCTATATAATGTTTTAAAAAAAAAATCAGGTTTGATAGAAGGAGATCCCCTGAAAATCCTAAAGATATAAAGAAATAAACCTAGCAAAACTACAAGACACGTGACATATATTTTACCTACTCAAACATAAAGCAAAAAAAACTTTGACTAGCTTGTATATGATGCATAGCCCATAATTGTGTTAATGCAGATATATATGTTACCTTGAAAACTTTATGTGTTTTCAAAACAAGGAAACCAGACACCAATGAAGATGGGTGGTCCAGGTGGTCCAGCCTTTCAGAATGCCTTTGCTGCAGTTTCCTCAGAATTCTTCAGCCAGAACAGCTTCAAGGCTGCTGGCTGAGATAATCAGCTTCATAGACTATTCTAACCAGGCCTTGACCATTATCCTAATTTTCTCAGGGTCTCCCAAAGATTCCAACATCCCATGACAACAGGAAGCAATCTGGAGAACACAACATCCACATTCCCAAGAGATGGGGTGGGTAGGTTCTAGTCATTCAGTTATGGTTGTTTGTCATCATTTAAGGGGGTTAGTTACAAGTTATTATTGGTAATAGTCGGGAAAAAAGATAAACAAAGATTATATTTAAAGATCTTTTATCTAAAAAGACAAAGGGGATATATAATATAAAAATGGTGAGATAAAAGGGTGGATTCTTGAGTCTACTTTTAGACAACCACTTGTATCAAATATTTTACATTGATATGGATTTTGTATATTGATACAATTTAAAGTTATTTTTGCTAGAACATACTCTGAACATATGTTTCTATTTTGTTTAAGATGTTATACTCATATAGCTCATTTAATAATGTAATGTAAATTTTTAGTCCTTGAAAGTTATTATTACAAACTATTTAGGATAATAAAGAAATGCAGGTTAGTAGTTAGTCATCTATAACAATTAAACTTGTAGTCATGTTATATATGTTTTCAAGATCAAACAGATATATTTTAGGTAGGTGATCTTTAAACACTTAAAATACCTATAGAATATGGCATTTAAAATGTTATAACATAAGGCTTTTCATGACAATGAGACACATCTACTCCTGGAAACACCAATTTACTTCAAAGATGATAGGAATCACAACTCCATATGGACTTTGCTTTTGATGTGGTGGTAAAACTAGTCTTTTGGGCAAGAAATTGCTCTTGTCTTGACTGGTGACAGTATGCTGTACAAACTGGACAATCAGGATACACATACACACAAAGGACTGATGAACTTTGCCAAAACAAGGTGAGACACTCCTTTAAGATTCTTGCTTCATAGAGAAGTCTGTCAGACATTCTACAGAACACATGGGAAAGCAATTGCTAAACTTTGCCAAGACTAGATGGAACAGTCCTTTAAAATTCCTGCTTCATAGAAGAGTCTGCCAAGTATTCTAAGCCTGCAGGTCAAAGACTAGATACCACAACATCACAACTTTGGATGACTGTCCAGGCAGCCATATATCTGTTATTTCTATAAGTTTGGAAGTGACTCATACTATACTTCCTCTTTATTTGGGTAACATTATATTCTTCTGGGGTCTGTTGTGGAGTTGAAGACTAGGTAGTTATTTTTTGCAGTTTTTCTTAGTTATGATAAAAAGTAAATTAGGTGCAGAGATATGGACTTATCAAGATAAAATAAATAATAAAATTTTTTCCAAATATGCTGAATATAAATAGACTGGACATTATAAATATAATTTTTCCTAATAACTGTTCTTATTTTTATGGTTTTATTATGTTAGGATTAAAACCTTTATTTTTTTATTTAGACAAAAAAAATGTGGAATATTCCTTTATGTGAAGACTTGGCACTGTGATTGGTTTAATAAAAAGTTGAACAGCCAATAGTTAGGCAGAATTTTCAGGGCAGTGAGGACACTGGAAATAAAAAGGGGAGAAATGTGGGAGTCACCAGCCAGAGAGAAAAAAAAAAGCAGCATGGGGGCAGTGCAGAGAAAAGGTAATAAAGCCAGGAGACAAAAAATAGATTTTTTTTTTTCAAAAGAAGGTTAAGTTGTAAGAGCTAGCTAGTACCAAGCCTTAAGCTATCAGCTAAGCTTTCATAATTACAAAGTCTCAGTGTGGTTATTTGGGAGCTGATAGACGGGACAGAAATATGTGCCTACATCCCATCTTAAGCTTGTTTGACAAAATTCTTGGCAAAGTAAATGCGTTGATCATTACACTTTAAGGAATAAACAAGCCAGACACCAGGCCAGAGTCTTCTGCATCATCTTCCACTTTCAGGTTTTAGAGGCTGAACAGTAACTCATTTCATTTCAGTGTTTGGACCATATCTTCTTAATAGTTACACACCTAGATGCATCATCTTGAGTACATTCAGGTTCTAGCATGCCAGCACTCAATGAGGCTATGTCTATCATTAAACAAAAATAGGAAATGAGACAGCCAGAAACAAATGGGACCAAAGACTATTAAGGCAGACAATGAATCTATGTCTATCATTAAACAAAAATAAGGAAATGAGACAGTCAGAAACAAATGGGACCAAAGACTATTAAGGCAGAAGAGACAGATAGCAGATGTCCCCAAGGCTAGGCACAGGAGTACTGTGACCCTGTGACTCAACCATGAATGATTCCAAGGTGCATTGCTGAAGCAGGAACAGCAAAGGCATGTTCTGATGACTGATGGTCATTGGGAGAATTTTAGCATGGGTTTAGAATAGTAAAGAAAATTGATGATGAAAGGGAGACCTTACATGAGTTTTATCAGATTAAAAAAAAAAAAACCAAAAACATCAATTTAGTAGTTTTAGATTACAAGAAGAGGAGGAAGAGGGGAAGAAGAGGAGAAAAAAGAGATCAGGAGGAGAAAACTGCAGAAATCTACTCAGCCACACACTATCATACATGATGTCTTCTGTTTCCTTCAGGAGTATACCAGTAAGCCAGAGGCACCTGTCTTCTCATCTAGCCAATGGGGGTGTGGCAAATAACGTTGAAGGAACAATGAGTCAGTGTTCTTATCTTTAGCTTAGAGGGGAGGGATGCAGCTATGGTCTATTCACCAGCATGCAAGAGCTACTTGTGGTAGCGACCTGTTCATGGCCTCAGAAAGGGACATGATCTCTGACTTATTACCACCAAGGGAGATGCCACTTAGAGCATGGAGACCTACCCTGCAAAGCTCTCCCCATGCTCCCCAACCCTGTCATAACCTCTGTGCATCTTCCTACTTCAACAGACTCTACTTGGAGACTACAACAGAAAGCATGACAGTTGCTTTACCTGAAACTACTCCACATGTGTTATATATGTTTCTGACCTGCCTGTTCTGACCTAGCCCTGATGTTTGAACCCTCTTGCAGCCCTTCTGCCGGTTAGCCCCCACAAAATGACTCAGACACTTACATTAATCACATGCTGTTCAGCCTATAGCTCAGACATATTGTTAGCTAGCTCCCAAATTGTAACTCACTTTATTCATCTGTCTTGCCATATGGCCCGTGGCTTACCTATTTCTTTACATCTTGCTTCTTGGGCGGCTGGATCTCTTCTCTCCTGACTGTGTGCTCCTTCTCCTTTATCCATGCTTGGATTTTCTGTCTGCTTCTAAGATGCCCTGCCATACACCAAAACAGTCCCTTTATTAACCAATGATATTCACATCATACAGAAAGACATCCCACATCACACATGGATTAAAAGTCATAGAGAAGGTTTGGGGACTCAATTCCACCTCCCCGCTTTTCAAAGGCTGGTAAAGTATGCTGTGCCAGCATTTTGTGTAAGTGCTAGTGATCAGACTCAAGTCTTCATGCCTGCATAGCAACTCTAGCCCCTGATTTTTATTTAGACCATTCTTTAGAGGAGGGAGGGTTAGTAACTCTGATTGTTTAACTAATCCCAATGGTTTCTATAACTTACAATCAAGAATCCTAAAATATATCTATCAATAGCTAAATGAATAAATTAAATGAAAGACATACATATATATACACATTTATATATGCATATACACATATAAGAAAATAAACATGTATATGCATATATATATATACATACAGAGAGAGAGAGAGAATGGAAAAACATTATTTAACAAAAAGAATAAAATCTGTCATTATGGTAAAACAGGTAGAGCTAAAGAGCATAATGTTAAGTGAAATAAGCCAGGCACAGAAATACAAACACCTCATGATTCCAAACTCAGTGTGGACTTCACTAAACTGAGTCATAAAATCACAGTGTTGATTGGAGGTGACCAAAGATGGGAAGGGCAGAAGAGTGGGTATCAGAAGATATTGGTCAGGGATAGAGTTCTAGATAGAGGAGTACATTATGGCACTCTTTAGGACATAGGCGACTATAGTTATCAATATTGCAATAAATATTTTAAAATAGCTGGTAGAAAGTTTTGTTAAGATTTTCATTGCACAGAAATACTAAAAATACATGATAATGATATGTGGATATTTGTTAGATATTTAATAAATCCTGAAATATCAGAGGCAGCACATAATCAAATCCTAGGCAGACAGCTCAGAAAATTCTTGATCCTTAAATACAAGGATAAACAGCTGAGAGTCAATCACACACACCTTTAATCCCAGCACAGGGAAAGCCAGGAGTGGTGACCAATACCCTTAATCCCATAACTCCAGAGACAGAACTTCTGTTTCTGTGAGTTCAGGGCTACATGCCTTTAATTCTAACCTGGATGGGATAGGGTATATAAGGGCTCATAGAAACCCAGCAGAGGTAGAAGCAACAGGTAGAAGTGACCAGGAGCAAGGCTGAGAAAGTTGCAAGACAACTGGGTGAGAACTGACTGTGGTGTTTCCTCTCTCTGATATTTTAGCCTTCCTCCAATATTTGGCTCTGAGTCTCATTTTATACAACCCGAATTTATGCAACTATAATGATACACAGCTTCCTTTGATTATTACATAATGTAGAGTGTTTTGAAACTTCACATGGTACTTTCACAAATATGTATAGTCATGATGTGCCACTTAAAAGAACAATTTAAAACAAAAGCCCTAACATATTTCTGGCATATATAGTGTTGTAAGAATTATAGGACAGAATGGTGTCATTTTAGAAGATTAAATTTGAGGGTTTGGTTTGGCTTTTTTTTAATATGGCCAAGTTTTATGTATCCCACCTGCCCTCAAAGCTGCTATTTAATTGAGAATGACCTTGAATTCCCCACCCTTCTGCCTCTGCCTCTAAGTACTAGGAGGCCAATATGACCCAATATCACTGGCTATAGTAGGGTAAATGCTAATGTTAACTTATGAGATTGACTTAACATTAAGTCACTGGATATTTTGCAAGTAGAATCTACTACAACAATGCTGATGAACATCAAAACTGAAGAATGCATACAAGTCTGCTGACATGTGATTACTAATTAAAAGCATAGTCTTTCTAGCTATATTTTCTTTATTCTCATTCCAATTCTTAAATCTCCCAGCTGAAGATTTACTTACTTCTATATGCTTTGGATTTTCATCTGTATAGTGGTGATAATGATACATAATCCATGGGTCTGTAGTATAATTAGTTAAGATACATAAAGCCCTATACCACAATGACCAAGACACTGTGCTGTGAAGATATAACCAGTCTCTCATTTAGCTTCCTTAGGCCTACACTTTCTCCTGCATCCAAGAGACTTAATATTACCCTCTGCTACATCTCCCATTAGGATCAACATTACGTTGGGTTGGATGATGTATGGCTTTGATCTCAGCTCTCAGGAGGCTCAGAAGTTCATTATGAATAAAAGTCCTGGAATTTCTGCCTCTTAAAGTAATGTCATGGTGGGAACTAGGAAGAGCCTATCCCATAACCTTCCACTGCCAGATAACTCTACTGTGGCAATGAAGATGAGGGCAACTGCCATTCAGTCATCAAGTGATGGATTTTTCACCATTCACACACATTTCCTCAGATGCTCCGGGTGACCAGGTATTATTATCCCAATTACAAACAAAGAAGCTGAGGGATAGCTGGGTTAACGATTCACCCAGGGTGATGTGGCTAATAAACCTGTGCTGAAAGCTCATACAATCTCAAAGGTCTTTACTCTTGACCCCAACAGCTCAAGGACCAAATAGATAAAACAAGTCAGAAATCATATATGGTCTGCAGAAATGCAAATTGTTTTCTCTAAGCATCCACGGCCTCAGAACTTTAAAATGCTAAAGCCAAACTCTCTCTACCCATAGAACTGTAAGTGCCATGCAGTGACTGCTGACATCTTCAAAGGAGAACCACAGTAAACGCACAGCACCGTGATAAAAGATGATGAAATGCTAATTGTATCAGCTGAGGTGCCACCGTCAAATTCCATACTAACAACCGCAATTAAACCATAGGCTTATTATCTACATTGTGCATAGTGCTTCCTGCCAAAATCTTTATACTTTCACAACACGCATTCAAAGGGGGGAGTTTAAATCAATTTCACAGAGATGGAAAGCAGGTAAAAATGCATCAGCTGCATACCTGGTGAAGGAGGAAACCTCGGATACCTGCAGTAAATGGCAAGCCTTCCAGTTCTCATACCTCACTTTGGAGCATATTTCAAAAAGAGGTACATGTCTTGCTTATGAGATTCTCAGTAAAATTCCCATATAAATTCAACCTACTCCCTTCCTCCTGCCACCAGAAATAGCTAGGGCGGTAGACAATGCAGACATAGGCTACTACTGCCAGGCAAAAATATCTGTGGAATATTAGCTAGTGGAAGCTAACTTATCCCAGGCCCACCAGAATCTGGAAAATGGCTGAGATGTTCCAATGAGCTACCTTTCAGTTAGTGCAGTCAGTCTCAGACAGATGCCCACCAATTAAATATTATATAATTAATAAAATCAGTCTGGAATATCAGAGAACAGATCCACCCACAGTCAATCCAGCAGGGTCAGAGAGTGGTAACTCACATCTTTAATCCCATAACTCCAGAAATGAGATCTTTCTGTGTTTCTGTGAGTTCAAGACCTAACTACCAAATTGTAGCTCACACCTTTAATCTTAACTCTGGAATATGATGCAGAGTTGAATTGGGAAGTGAAACAACTGGGTGAAAAAGGTATTTAAGGCAGGTGTAGGAAGACAGAGATTTATTCTGTAGAAGTGACGACCAGCCAGGCTGAGGAAACTGGAAGATAGCTTTTACCCTGAAAAGTTGACTGGGCGAGATTTGACTGTGGTCTGTTTTTTCTCTCTGATATTCCAGCGTTTCCCTTATATCTGGCTCTGAGTTTTCATTTAATACTACCTAGAACTCATGCTACACCAAGCTCATCTCCCTTCTTCCCCCTCCCCACTTCCCGTGGTAGCCTAGTGCAGTCCTAGTCTTAAAACCTAGTCACTCAAACTTTTCAACCACCAGTAACAAAGAACAGAAAAACAAGTGCCACAGAGGTAAAGGGGAAGAGTCCATCCAAATATTCATGAAGTTTTCCAAAAGCACTTATAAAACTTTATGTTTATTAATTATTTGTGTGAGCAATTATATAGGGAGGTGGGGCACATGAGTCTATGTGTGTATGTGAGTGTATATGTCTGTATGTGTGTGTATATGTGTAGTGTGTATGTGTGTGTTGTGTGTGTATGTGTGCATATATGTGTATGTATGTTGTGTGTGTATGTATGTGTGTATATGTGTGTGTATTGTGTGTATGTGTGTGCATGTGTGTGCATGTGTGTATTGTGTGCTTATGTGTGTGTATTGTATGTATATGTGTGTGTATTGTATGTGTATTGTGTGTGTATGTGTGTGTGTGTGTATTGTTGTGACAGGCTTGACTGTACTTTTGTTTAAATGAGTATGGACCTTAGGACTGTGGACTAGAAAAGCAGCTGAAAGCTTTAACTGCTACTTAATGGACCATCCTAGTAGGAGCATGAAAGACAGTGATGCTAAGGATAATTTAAATGTGGGTACCTGACTCAAGAGGTTTCAGAGGAGAAGAATATTAGTATGTGGCCTAGAGATTGGTCTTGTGATATTTTGAAGAAAGTGGCTGCTTTTTGCCCTTGTCCAAAAAGTCTGCCTGAGGCTAAAGTAAAGAGTTTTAGACTAATTCTATTGGCAGAGGAAATGGCACAACAGCGTAGTATAAACTCTGTCTGTGGTTATTAGTGGTCACTCTAACGAAGATTTACAATGGAAAGGAGCAAGCTGAGCAGAGTGGACTATAAAATGTAAAATTTAAAGAGAAAAGGAACACCAGAAAGTGTAATGGAGGTAAATCTGGTTGTTCAAAGGCGATAAACAGATTAAGAAATCAGGAGTAAAGGGAGTGGTGACCTCAGAGCAAAACCCCACCCCAAGCTAAGTTTCCAATTTGTGAAAAGGAATTAAAGAACAGCTTAGAGCCTGAAGAGTGTGGTAGTGTGGGCCTTAAATTCCAGTACTCCAGAGGCAGAGCCTGGCAGATCTTTGAGTTTGAGGCCAGCCTGGTCTACAGAACAAGTTCTAGAACAGCCAAGCTTATGTAATGAAGGACACCATCAAAACCAGAAAGCTGGTGAAGATGTAATTGAATGAGGGGGGCATGTTTCAGTCTTAGTAAGCAGCAGAACTTAGCAGCTTCCAGGTTCTGGAATTAAAGATAAAAGAAAGAGCTTACAGAATTTCCCTCCATGACTGAGGAAAGCTGATGAGGACAGGTGTGTGCCAAGTGTTACCCGGAATGGGGGCCGAGAAAGGGAGCTATGAAGGAGAAGCCTAGATTGCCTTTGAGACCCCAAAATGTTGGAGATGCCAGAGTTGTGGGATGCCTGTCAAGGAAAGCTTCTATCAGGGAGTGAAACCAGCCCAAGAGAAAGAAGTGTGCTTCAGTCAGCAAAGCTGGAAGGGGTTGGATCTGAAGAGCATTTTGACATCAGAGAGACATGGAGATGCGAACTTTGAAGTTTGCCCTGCTGGTTTTCAGTGTGGCTTGGCCCAGTATTTCCTCACTATGTTCCCCTCCCTACATTTTAGAACAATAATGTATATTCTGTGCCATTTTATATTGGAAGTATTTTTATTTTATACAGGATTACAGTTAAGAGATTGCATGACTCTCAAAAGAGACTTAGAACTTTGGTCTTTTAAACATTGTTAAGACCAATCATATATGGTCTGTGAGAAAGGGGTTCTGTTGATCACACGCTCATCCAAATGCCTGCTGAGCTGTGCTGTGTTGCAGAGTCTTGTCCTCTCAGGGTTTCTCTTGACCACCAGAGTTTCATTGGCATGAAATTATTATTAGTCATGCAAGTCTGTGAGAACAAAGATGGCTGACGATGCTGCTGCTGTCTGAATTCTCATCATGAGCCACATGGAGATAAAAAGTCTGAGACCATGCAGCATAAAACATACATCTAGCTCTCTGCGGCGTCCCAGCACACTCTGGAGCAGGGGCAGCTGAACTCTGCACCTGGCCACACCCGCAGCTCCTGCTGCTCAGGGAATCTACTAGGAGCCCTACTGCGACCCTGAACTGAGTGAACTGAGCAAACCAACTGCAGGGGTCTCTGAGGGGCGGATTCGAACCCTGACCAGAGGTGAGGAGGGCTCGGCGGG
>PVIH01019202.1:0-36117 GCA_004025045.1 Sigmodon hispidus | reverse complement strand
TACAGGGATGGAAAAAAAAATTCAGAGGGAAAGCTGAACACAAAGAAAATATATGTGTAGTAATCTTATTTGCATTTCCACCCTTGATAAGCCATGCTTATGATTATTATCCTCTGTATAGTTATTGTTAACTCTTCAGCATTTTTAAATTCTTTTTACTGTTTTTTTGATAAATACAAAATAAAGAAGGAAAAAAAAAGAGTTAGCAAGTAATAAGCCTGAGCTATTGACCAAACAGGTTTATAATTAATATAAGCCTTTGTGTAATTAGTTGGGACTAAATGGCTGTGGGAGCAGCTGGTGGAACAGAGAAACTTCTGACTGTATCTATTAACCTTGAAGGAATTCAGAGTGTTTTATTTCCCATGGAAACAAAACTATAACCTCTCCCACAATACAATACATTTTCTGAATTCCATTGTAAAGTTAAGACATCCCTAAGGTATCTAGGCTTGTTTAATTCAGCAGTCCCTATTACAATCCAGTGTCTCTCAGCAGCTGCTGTTTGCTCAACAGCATTCAAAAATCTCAAAGCCAACAAAGCACCATATAGAATCCAGACTCCCTGTGTATTTCCCATCTTTACATGGCTTATTCTTTTTTATATTACTTTACTCTCTCTTTAAAAACTTTATTACTCTAAACTATTTTTTCCTATGACTCTCTATACCTATTTTCTTTTCATTCTTAAATGACTACACACATTTTAAAACACACTGTAACTTGTTTAGATGTTTTTTTTTTAAGTCCGTACTTGCTTTACTGCGCACCTGTAGCATTCTCTGACCCTGTGAACCAAACCTTAAACTCACCTCTCCACTTTGCACTGAGAGCTGGCTCCACCCCACTTGGGTCCATGATAGCCAAGTCTTAAAGCCTGCAGGCCTGGATAAGAACTGCATTTAAATGGGATCTACATTTAACCAGGAACTGCATTTAACCACCTCAACCCCAGGAATTTGGTGCCCATACTTTGGCAGACATTTTTACTTAGTTTATTGTTTCTACTTAAAGTATCAGCTGTCGAATACTTGCTGTATGGCAGAGCCACACCACTGTACACTGAACTAGGAGATTAGGAAACTGTGTTTTGTTTTGTTTTTCTTTTTTTCAGCTTTCTCAGGTCTTACTTAGAAATACATAATCCCTGTTGGGTGGCAAATTTAGCCATCTTTCTTGGACTACCAGCCCCTAAATCATGACATAGAGACTTATTAATTGTAAATGCTTGGCTTTAGTTTAGGCTTGTTTCTAGCTAGCCTTTTTTTAAAAAACAAGCAAACAAACAAAACCAAAAACCTTACATTAATCCATTTCTATTAACCTATGTGCTGCCCAAGGCTCATTTTCCTGTTTTCTGTGATTGGCTGGCTGGCTGGCTAGCTGAGTACCTCCCCTTTTCTCTCTACCAGAGAGCCTTGCCTAGCACTTCTTTGCCTAGCTATTGGCCATTCAGCTTTTTCTTATATCAGTCAGATGTCTTAGGCAGGCATGGTAAAACAGCAACACATTTGTACATAGTTGAACAAATGCAGCATAAACAAATGCAAAACATCTTTATATAGTTAAACAAATACTGCATTGACTAATCTTGGTTGACAACGTAACACACCTGGGAAGAAGAAAGCTCAATTGAATAATTTTCTCCTCCATATTGGCATGAGTACCTGTCTATCTGTGGGACATGTTCTTGATGGTTAATTGATATAGGAATGCCCAGATCATTGTGTATAGTTTCATCCCTATTCATGTGGGCCTGAGATGTATAATAAAGGTAGCTGAACATGAGCCTGGGAGCAAGCCTGTAAGCAGAATCCCTCCTTGGATTCTGCCTCCATTCCTGATTCCAGGTTCCTGCCCTAATTTTCTTCCATGATAAATTGTTACCTAGAAGTGTGAAATGAAATAAATCCTCATTCCCAAGTTATTTTTCCTTTCCATGTTTATTGCAGTGACAGAAAGAGGACTATAGCAAAAGCATGAGAGTTGTAGAACAAACATGACTCTTCAGTGCAATTATGATGACTCATTTCATTTGTCAACTTGAACAGGCAAAGGAATGCCAAAATATTTGGTAAAACAATATTTATGGGTATGTAAAGGTATTCTCCAGACAAGGTTAGCATTTGAATCACTGGACTGAAGAAGTCCCACCCTCCCTAATGGTTCCAGATAGAACACAATGAAAGAGGAAGGGAGAACTTTCTGTCTTAGACTTTGGTTCTGTGAAGCCTTAAAGACACAGGTGTTGGCCCTGACTAAATTACACTGCCACCATTTCTGCCTGCCCAGACTGCAGTTGGCAAATGTCAGAAATTCTCAGCTTCCAAAGTTGAATGAGCTGATTTCTATAAGTTTTCTTTCATCTACCTATATTTATAGCTGTACTTTTTTAGTTCCCTCAAGAACCTTGACTATAGGCTTGATTTTGCTGAGTCTGAAGAGAAATTCTTGGCCAGCTTTACAGATAAAAACCCAATGCATGCTCTAAAATGCAAAAGGAATGAAAAAATACTTTTATTCATTAGCCACCACACTTTGCTGTTTTGTCCATATTAGACTTAGATATAACAAAAGAACTCCACATACCCAGATCTTATTACAAAAGGCTGAACTAAGCAATATTGGGACAGTGGGACCTTGGGACTGCCTGCCACCTACCCAGGGAGGGGATGGGGAGTTGTGGAGAAAGAAAGAATGACCTGATGTGGTGGGAGGGGGAAGGGACCTTGAATAAGGATATACAAGGATAGAA
The DNA here is from genome assembly GCA_004025045.1 of Sigmodon hispidus. Taxonomy (NCBI): domain Eukaryota; kingdom Metazoa; phylum Chordata; class Mammalia; order Rodentia; family Cricetidae; genus Sigmodon; species Sigmodon hispidus. Next base: position 33,362 of record PVIH01019202.1, on the reverse strand, counting down.
AGTGTGACTTCTTTGTTCATAATAATAAAACAAATAAATAAATATTAAAAAAGAAAGATCAAGGCAGTATCTCCCACCCAAAATCTACCAGTCCTGTAGAAGTATTTATCAAGGAAAATTAACTAGATAAACCCCAGGACATGGAATTTAAAAGAGCAATCACAAAATTTATCAAAAAAATTCAAGTAGTTTAAAGAAGACAAAGAAAAAGCTTGTTGAAATTAAGGCTAAAGAACGTAAGGACAATAAATATCTGATTGATGCCCAAAAAAACATAAGCAAAAGACTAAGGGAAATGATAAAGACAATCCAGGACTTGAAATAAAGATAGAAACACTGAAGATGACTCAAGCAGAAATGAAGATGGAATTGAAAAATCCAATAACTTCACTAGAAAGCTACAAAAGAGAGCCTTACAACTAGAGTAAATCAAGCAGAAGAAGATGAAGTATCAGAACTCTAGATCAAAGAAACAAGAGAATCGGGGCCAAAGCAAGGACCATGAAAAATCAAAAACAGGAAAAAATATGCAGGAAATTCAAGACAACATAAAAATACCAAACCTTTGAATTATAAGCATACATGAGGGAGAAGAATCCCAAGTCAATGACATAGACCAGATCTTCAACAAGATCATGAAAGACTTCCCCCAAATTAAGGAAAAATATACCCATTCAGTTCAAAAAGCACACAGAACACAAAATAGACAAGACCAGAAAAGACATCCCTAGAACGCTAAGTATACAAAACAAAGAAAGTATATCAAAAGCTGCAAGAAGAAACAAACAACAAACACAAGTCACAGATAAGGAAAACCCATAAGACTAACAGCTGGTTTCTCAACATAAGCTTTGAAAGCCAGAAAAGCCTGAAGTGATGCAATCCAAGTACGAAAAGACCATACCAGCTAACCTAGACTAATATGCCAGAAAAACTATTCACCATATTTGAAAGAGAAAAAAATTTTTCATAATACAAATACCCAAAAATTATTTATAACCAACAAACAAAACCTAAAGAAAATATAGGAAGCAATATAACAGAATGAAGAGACAAAGTGACTATAGCCAGGAGAGTGTGGGAAGAAATATGAAGCCATAACTACTAAAACACAAAGTACCACAGAGAACACAAACCACACTACCAAAAATCTATAATGTTATGACCACGGTTAACACATACATTTCAATAATAACCTTAAATATTTATGAACTCATTTTTTTCTTTTATTTTTTTCTCATAAATTACATCCTGACCAGTTTCCCCCTCCATCCTCTCCTCCAAGTCCTTCTTCCCCACACCCCCTCTTTCCCAAATTTACTCCTCATTTCCATTCAGAAAATGTCAAGCCTCCCAGAAATATTAACCAAACATGACATATCTAGTTATAATAAGACGGGCTGGAGAGATGGCTCAGCTAGGTTCACAACCAAAATAAGTTATAATAAGACTAGGCACATCTCCTCTTTCTCATGGGAGGAAAAGGGTCCCAAGAGCAGGCAAAAGAGTCATAGACAGCCCCTGCTCTCACTGTTAGGAGTCCCATAAGACCACCAAGCTATACAGGCTCCCTGATTGTAGGTTCAGTCTCCTTGAGCCCCTAGAGCTCTGCTTAGTTGATTCTGTGGGCCATATTCTGGGACCATATTTAGTGATATCCTTGACCCTACTGGTTCCTACAATTCTTCCTCACCTTCTTCTGCAGGATTCCCTAAGATCTACCTAATGTTTGGCTGTAGGTCTCTTCATCTGTTTTCATCAGTTGCTGCATGAATTCTCTTAGGTGACAATTAAGCTATACTTCAGTCTATGAGTATAGCGAGCAACTTTAGGAAACATCTTGTTGACATTTTTTTTTCTTTTTCCTGGTTATATTTTGTGTTATCCTAGTTCTCTGGGATATCCAGACTCTGGTTCCTGGCCCTCCAGGCACTGTTAGGTGTGGGCTCCCTCTGGTGGTGTGAGTCTCAAGCTGGATCAGTCATTGGTTGTTCACTCTCACAAGTTCTGTACAACCTTGGGCATGGTTGCTTCTTTTTGTTTTAGAGGATTTAGGTGTCTTATTAAGTTACTAATATGAGATCTCTCCATTTTCTTTATGAAGGTACTTAGTGCTATGAACTTATCTCTTACCATCACTTTTATTGTGTCTTACAAGTTTGGGTATGTTGTACATTCATTTTCATTGAATTCTAGGAAGTCTTTAATTTCTTGATTTCTTCCTTGATCCTGTAATCATCTAGTATAGAGTTCAGTTTTCATAAGTTTGTAGGCTTTCTCTTGTTACTGTTGTTGAAATCCAGCTTTGATCCATGATGGTGTAATAGAATGGAGGGAATTATTTCAATTTTCCTTTATCTGTTGATATTGCTTTGTGACTGTGTATATAGTTCATTTTGAAGAATGCTCCATGAGGTGCTAAAAAGAAGTTGTATTCTTTTGTGCTTGGGTGAAATGTTTTGTGGCTATCTGTTAGGCTCATTTGTTTCATAATGTCTATTAGCTCCAGTATTTCTGTTTACTTTTTGTCTAGTTGACTTGTCCTTTGGTGAGGGTGGGATATTGAAGTCTTCCATTATCAATGTTTGAGGGGTCAATGTGTGATTTAAGATGTAGTAGTTTTTCCTTTACAAACATGGCTGTCTTTGTGTTTAAGGACATAGATGTTAAGAATTGAAAATTTATGTTGGTTGAATTTTCCTTTGAAGAGCATAAAGTGTCCTTCTCTATTTTGATTAACTTTGGTTTGCAGTATATTCTATTAGACATTAGAATGACTGCAGTTGCTTCTTTCTTAGGTCTATTTGCTTAGAAAACCTTTTTCCAACCCTTTGCTCTGAAGTAATGTCTATCTTTGAAACTGAGGTTTGTTACTTGTATGCAGCAGATGGATGGATCCTGTTTTCAAATCCATTCTGTTTGTCTATTTCTTGGAGAGTTGATTACATTGGTATTGAGAGATCTCAATGACCAATGGTTGTTAATTCCTGTTATTATGTTTTGTTGGTAGTGGTAGTGGTGAGTGTGTGTGTGTGTGTTGTGTTGTGTTTCCCTTCGTTGTGTTAATCTTGAGTTGGAGTTTTCTTTCTAGCATCTTCTGCAGGGCTGGATATGTGGATAGATACTTTATATTTGACTTTATAATGGAATATCGTGGTTCCTCTATCTATGCTGATAGAAAGTTTTGCTGGATATACTAGTATGGGATGACATCTGTGGTCTCTTAGAGGCTGCAGCACATCTGTCCAGGCCCTTCTAGCTTTTGGAATCTACATTGAGAAGTCAGGTGTAATTGTAATTATAATGTAGACTTCAAAAGAATATTAAAAGCTGCAAAGAAAAAAGCCAAGTAACAAATAAAGGCATGCTTTTAATAATCTTCTTTTGTTCTGTGTGCTTAGTGTTTTGATTATTATGTAGTGAGGAGAATTTCTTTTCTGGTCCAGTCTATTTAGTGTTCTGCAATCTTCTTGTATCTTTAAAGGCATGTCCTTCTTTGGGTTAGGAAATTTTTCTTTTATAATTTTGTTAATTATTTTCCTTCTTTTCCTATTCTTCTGAGGTTTGGTCTTTCATGGCATCCCAAGTTTCTTTTCCTATTCTTCTGAGGTTTGGTCTTTCATGGCATCCCAAGTTTCCTGAATATTTTGTAATGGGGATTTTTTTAGATTTAACATTTTCTTTAACCAATGAATCTATTTCCTCTATTATATCATCAATGCTTCTTCAAGATTTTCTCTTCCATCTCTTGTATTCTGTTGGTGATACTTGTATCTGTACAAGTCTGTGGTTTGTGTTCACTTACCCAGATTTTTCCATTTCCTGGACTCATTAGTTTGTGGTTTCTTTATTTCTTCAATTTCTATTTTTAGGTCTTGAATGGTTTTATCCATTTCCTTGAACTGTTTTGTTTTTTCTTTCATTTTTTAAAAAGGATCTATTTATTTCCTTCAATATTTTGTTTGATTTTTTCCTGGATTTCTTTATGGGGATTTATTTATTTACCCTTTAAGGGCCTCTATAACCTTTATAAAGTTAGTTTTAAAGTCATTTTTGTGCTTCAGCTGTGTTGGAATATTCAGGGTTTGCTGTAGTAGGAGGGCTGGGCTCTGGTGGTGACATATTGCCCTGGCTATTGTTGATTGTGTTCTTACACTGACATCTAGGCATCTGGGTTTATAGGAATTATAGGTGTTGCCTCTAAAGCCATGCACTCATCTGAACTCTGACATCAAGCCCCATTTAAAGCAGGATTCCAGCTTCTGAATACTTCCCTTTCTGCCTTTGTCCTCTCTTGGGAGCACTCCTATTCCCCTATTTCCTTTTCTCCCTCTTTCTCTCCCATCCCCCTTCTCTGCTCATTATAACCGTCTCTGCTATTGTAACTCCTATTATCATAGCCTTCTCTGTTATTCATAACTATATCCACCTGACAATAAAGTTCTTTCCTACATAGAAACAGTATTAAGCATCTCTTGCTATCTGCTGCTGCTTTCTGCCATGTTCCCATGTGCATCCATAGAAATCCACCACCAGATAACCTGGTAAATGCGAACCATACCAAATAATGCACAAAATCCTAACAATAGATCTAGTTGACAATCTTTGAGTTTGTCTTTGTTGAATGGATGTTTTGTTCCTTGGTTTCTGTTTCTATTCTAGTCTTGTTGCCAGATTTTCAGGGGTTGAGTAGAAGGTCTTCATATGGTTTGGGGAATAGATTTCTGGTGGCTAGAGTGGTCTCTAATCAAGCAGAGGGTTTTTGCCTGAGTTGGGAGCTGGAGTTCTGGTAGGTGGAGTGGTTTCTGGTCTAACCCGGGGTCCTCTGGATTTCTGGGTGCTGGTGTAGCTTCCACTGGAGGTGTGAGCAAGGACAGGGTGATGAGGAGAGGAGATGCTATTAAATGTAGGCTAAACAGGTTCTGGAGTTATGTTGGTAGTCTATGACTGAGTGGGGGTCTTGCCTAGGGATTTGGGTACCAGCCTCTGGTGGAGCAAGGGGCTTCTGCTGGAGGTTTTGGCTAAGAAGTGGTTCAATTCTTAATTAAAAGACACAAGCTGACTGAATAGCTTGGGAAACAAAATTTATCTATCTGTTGTTTACAAGAAACACATCTTAGCATTAAAGATAGGCATCATCTTTGAGTAAAAGGAGGTGCAGAAGTACTCAATTGAATGGAACTAGAGAGCTTTACTATTCTAATGCCTGAAAAAAATAGATTTCAAACTAAAACTAATCAGAAGATATAAAAAAGGGACACTGCATTCTAATTAAGAAAACAGCCATTCTAGACATATATGGACCAAGACTTTGGTGTATGCAATTTCATTAAAAGTGTACTACTGGATTTAAAGGCACAGAATGACATGAACCTATTAATACTAAGTGATTTCAATATCCTGCTTTCTCCAATAGACAGGTCTTTTGGGAAAATAATAAACAGAGAAAAATCAGAAACAATTGGCATCATACTTCAAATTGACTTAACAAATATCTACAGAATACAAACACCAAAGAATAAATATTCTATTTAGCAGCACACAGAAACTTACCTAAAATACATTATTTCCTAGGACACACACACACACACATACACACACACATACACATGCACATAATCTTTTGAAATAAAAAAACATTGAAATAATTCTTTGTTCCTTTTTTGATCACAAAGCAATACAATTCAAAATTGACAGCAAATAAATCTCTACTAAATACAAACATGAATATTAAGCAACTCATTACTGAATGATGAATAAATGAGTCAAAGAAAAAAAATCAAGATAGAAAAAATGTCCTGGAACTGAATAAAAATGAAAATACAATACAATAAACCCTTTGGAAAACATTAAAAGCAGTCCTGTGAGAAAGACTTATAGTTCTAAGTGCCTACATAAAAAATTATAAAGAACACAAATAAATGTCTTGATAATGCAACCCCAAAAGTTACAAAAACAAGAACAAAACAAATATAAACATAAAAGATGGCAAGAAATAATAATAATTAGAGCCACAATCAGTGAAATAGGAAGAAAGAAAACAGTTCAACAAATCTAAGAACTGATTCTTTGAGATGATAAACAAGACTGATAGAAGATGAACAAGATTTTCCTAAATAACCAAAAGAAAGAAAGAACCAAAATTATTTGAATCCAAAATGAGTATGGAAATATTACAACAGACCCCAAAGAAATTGAAAATAAGAGAACATTTTAAAAACCTGTACTCCATTACACTGGAAAACCTTTAAAAAAAGATAAATTTCTAGATTTAGCCAAACCATGAAAATTAAATCAAGAAGAAATCAACAACTTAAACAGACTCATAACAAATGAGGAGTTTGAAATAGTAATAAAAAGTCTTCCAACTAAAAAAAGTCCAGTGCCAGATGGGCCAGATGGATTCACAGCATAATTCTACCACTCATTCAAAGATCTCCAGCCAATCCTTTTAAAACTATTTTAAAAAATAGAAACAGAAGGAGCATTCCAAAATTCCTCCTATGAAACTAGTATCATTTTAATACCCTAACCAGAAATACATCAAAAAGATTATCTACCATGACCAAATTGGCTTTATATCTCAAATGCAGGTATGGTTCAACATATGCAAGTTAATCAATGTAATAAAACTCATAAATGGACTTAAAGATACAAACTACATGATCATCTTAATGATAAAAATGCTATCGACAAAATTCAGCATGCCTGCATAATAAGAGTCCTAGATAATGTAGGAATAGAAGAAACATACTTTAACATCAATATCACACACATTATCCTAAATAGAGAAAAATTTGAAGCAATTTCATTGAAGTAATGCTTGAGATAGGGATGACCACAATCTGTACTCCTTTACAATACTGTACTTGATGCACTAGTTGCAGAAGTAAGGCAAGAAAAGGAATTAAAAGGTTACAAGTAGGTAAAGATGAAGTTAAACTATCCTTATTTGAAGATATGTTATTATACCATAAAGATTCCAAGACTTCTAGAAATGATCAACAATTTCTTTTTTTTTCTTCTTTTTTTCTTTATTTTGTATTTATCAAAGAAACAGTAAAAAGAATTTTTAAAAAATGCTGACGAGTTAACAATAACTATACAGAGAATAATAATCATAAGCATGGCTTATCAAGGGTGGAAATTCAAATAAGATTACTACACATATATTTTCTTTGTGTTCAGCTTTCCCTCTGAATTTTTTTTTCCATCCCTGTATATCCTTATTCAAGGTCTCTTCCCCCTCCCACCACATCTGATCATTAATCTTTGTCAGGATACAAAATCAGTTTGTATACATCAATAGCTTTTCTATAAACCAATAACAAACATGGAGAGAAATAGATCATGGACAAACCCCCATTCACAATAGCCTCAAAGAAAAGAAAATATATAGGTTCTAGATTCCTAGATTCTAGGAATAAGCCTAACCAAGGAACAGGAGGACCTCTCCAATGAAAACTTTAAACCTCTGAAGAAGGAGATAAAAAAAATACACTAGAAAACAGAAAGATATTTTATGTTCATGGACTAGTAGAATTAATCTGGAGAAAATGAGCACTCTACAAGAATCTATTTACAGATTCAGTGCAATCTCAATCAAAATCTCCTTCTTATTCTTTACAGAAATAGCTAGAGCCCCAAACCTTGAATAACCCAATCAAAAAATGGGGTTCAGAACTAAAAAGGGAATTCTCAGCAGAAGAATTACAAATGGCTTAAAGGCACTTAAAAAAGTGCTCATCATCTTTAGCCATCAGAGAAATACAAATCAAAACAACTTTGAGATACCACCTGACACCTGTTAGATTGGCTAAGATAAAAGACACAGATGATAGCCTATGCTGGAGAGGTTGCAGAGCAAGGGGAACATTTCTCCATTGTAAGCTTGTTCAGTTACTCTGGAATGAAGTATGGAGGTTTCTCAGAAAACTGGGAATCCATCTCCCCAAGGATTCAGCAATACCACTACTGGGCATGTACCCTAAAGATGCACATTCACACTCCAAAAGCATTAGCTCAACTATGTTCATAGCAGCATTATTCATAATAGCAAGAACCTGGAAACAACCTAGATGCCCCTCAACTGAAGAATGGATTAACAAACTGTGATACATCTACACAATGGAGTACTAAGAAAAAAATAATATCCTAAAATTTGCAGGCAAATGGATAGATTTGGAGAATATCTTCCTGAGCGAGGTATCATAAACCCAGAAAGATAAGCAGGGGATGTATTCACTCATTAGTGAACTTTAAACAAAAAGCAAAGCATGTCCAAGCTGCAAACCACAACCACTGAACAGCTCGGGATCTGAAGCACCTTGAACAGACACACCTTGGATCCCATTCCCTCCAGAGGATCACCTGACCCAGTCTTGATGTTGGGGTGAAGAAAGTGGATCTGCCTGGAGTGGATGCTGAACTAAGCCACCTTGGGACCTTGGGACCTCCTGCCCTTGCTGAATTATGGATCCAAGTTTGAACAAATATATTACAATACAAATTTCATACTTAAGACTCAAGGATCATTGTGGGAAAGTGAGTGGAAAGATTGTAAGAACCTGAGAATTTTTATAACAATGTTTCTCCTAGGAATTTCAGAAGCCACTCTCATAAAGTCTCACCAACATGATTACCTAAACATGAACTGAACAGGGACAGCAATATACATATCAAAATGAGTGGGGGAAAACCCAGGAGGCCTCAACCCTATACAAAGAACTACAAGCAACTAAGGAATGCTGAGAGCATGACAAATAGTCTTCCTGGGGGAAAAGCACATCAATTGTTATCCAATATTTAAAATGTGTGATTGGATAGATACTAGTATCCAAGGCTTGAAAGGTAGCATCCACATACAACCAAATACATACCATACTTGTCTTTTTGTGTCTTTCAGACACAGCAATATTTATCACATATATACTCACAGAGACTGACAGAATGTATAGGGACTGCAAGATGGGGTCTCATCATTGGAAAGGAGGTTTGATTTTCTACCCCAAACCAAAAAGCTATCTCCAATTCAAAACTGCTTATAAAGGAAAAAATTAATTTTCTCTGAAGTAGTCTCACTGGGTACAAACCACACTGGGTACATGGCCAACACAAAATGAACTCAATGACATTTTGGGAAATTTTATGTCTCATATTGCTTTATCTGGGTATTTTTTTTAGCTTACTGGCATTTTGGTTATATATTATGGTTTCTAATTTTGTATTTTTATGAATTTTCTGTATGCTCATGTGTCTCTACCCGTATATGTGTTTCTAGTACTTTTTCTTTGCTTTTTCTTGTCTTTTGCTCATTTTTTCTTACCCTCATTTGTTAATTTTTATTTGCCTGTTTATTTTCTAAATAGAGAAAGAAGGCATGAAATTGGTTGGTGGGAAGAATCTGGGAGGAGATTGGGGAGGGGAATCATGATCAGAATACATTATAACACAAAAATCCATTTTAAAAATAAAAAGGAGTCCTTAAGAAGATGTGATCTGAAACACATTAAGTATGATCACAGATAATAATCTTTACAGAATGATTTTCTTCTGAATCTTTTTCATCAAATTCTCAAAAATTTCAATTTAAGTAAAATAAGAAAATATTGGGTCCACCTGATTTTATAACTTGCTAAATATACTTGTATGAGCTATATTACAAAACTCTACATTGCAAAACTGCACAAAATACACTATTATCAATTAGTACAACACACACATATACACACATTGGTTGATAGGTAGGATTGGGTGAGTGGGTAGATAAATGATGCAATTGTAGGATCTTTAGGATCTAGATGGATGGTACATGTGTGCTCAAAGCATAACTCAATTTCCAATATTTAGAAAATTTTCATAATTTACCAGAATAAGCTTGAAATACAGATCATTATTATTTCCCACATGCCTGCAAGACTTGTGCTGAGTCTATCTATGTCTCCCACATGATTTCACCTTTGTATTCATTATCACTTATAGTATAGAGCTTCCCCATGACTAACTTAAAGATACCTCTACATATGTATGTACATACAGGCTTTTCCTCATGTATTCTATTTATATATATGCTTATCTATATGTTACTCTCTTCTCTATATCATAGAGTAGCTAGAATTATATGGATTAAGAAATTTAGCTAGTGCAGGGCAAGATGGTGTATATCTATCTATCTTCAATCCCAGTGCTTGGGAGTAGGGGATGAAACCTAGAGTTTAGATTTATCAATCTGTATCGCATGGCTATATAGCAAGTTTGAGGCCAGCCTTCACTGTATGTGATTCTGTCTCTCATTAAAAATAAATAAATAGGGGGCTGGAGAGATGGCTCAGCGGTTAAGAGCGCCGTCTGCTCTTCCAGAGGACCTGAGTTCGATTCCCAGCACCCACATGGCAGCTGACAACTGTCTGTAGTTCCAGTTCCAGGCAAAAACCAAGGCAGATAAATAAAATAAATAAATAAAGTTAAAAAAAATAAAAAATAAATAGACAAACCTAGCAAGATATACTCCCTTTCTCCCTAGAAGGTAGCTCAATTGGAACTTTTAGTGCATTGTAAGAACAATCTTAGCAAGTACAAATTATTTTGAAGAACATTAGCTTCATGTCTAGAGATGTAGTTCAGTAATTGAACATTTGCCTACAATGCACAAGACCCTGCATTTAATCTCTAGCTCTGTAATAAATATGTAAGTCAATAAATAAATAACTCTCAAATATTATAACTAGCAAGTTTAGAGGCAACTTAGAAAAATTATCAATAAGAATGCTACATGTGTGAAAATTTCACAACTAAATGAATTTCTTTGTATATTAAGAAAAAGTATTAAATGACAAAAGTAAAACAAAATATCTTTATGAGGCTGGAGAATGTGGATAAGTTGGTAAAGTGTTTGTCTGGCATAAATGAGGCCTTGGGTTTGATCCCTAGCACTGCACAATCCCAACATGGTGGGACACACTGATAATTGCAACACATGAATGGTGGAAGCAGGAAGATGAGAAGTTCAAAGTAATCCTTGGCTGCATAAGTTGTTTGAGGTCATCCAAGAATGCACAAAACCTTCTCAAAGGAAAAAAAAACCCCTTTTTCTAACAAGCAAATTGGAACATGCGGGAATTATTATAAATAAGCCCTATGACAGACTGTATTTTCACCAAAATGGCCAGAACAATACCTTCAATCTTACAAGTCCTCTGTAAAATGAAGGGCTTCCAGACCATTCTCTCTTGCATCTGGATGATGTGCCTGAAGTAAAAATGACATTGACTTCCAAGTCTAGGATATGAAAGATAGCTTAACTTTCTCCTGCTTCTCTTGGGGTACTAATTATTTTATGAAGTTACTTTATTCTGAGGAAGCTTAAGCCAGTAACTACTCCCAATTTACCAGCCAAGTGAGAGAGCCTCCAGCCCTAGTCCAGGCACCTTAGCTGTTGCTGCTTGGAATAGAATTAACTCTATATACCAGCCCTGCTCACATTCAGGGATCCTAATTAAATAATTGAAAGTCACTATACTTTAAGAATAGAGGGAGTCAAAAGGTATTAGGCCTGGTTTGGGAGAAGTTGCTAGACAGGGTAGCTTTACTATGGAAATCTATCTATTATCAGTTAAATGACTGAAGAGTGTCACCTGCGGTCTGGGTGGATAAAAGGAAACCACCTGGGGCTGGAGAGATGGCTCAGAGGTTAAGAGCACTGACTGCTCTTCCAGAGGACCTGAGTTCAATTCCCAGCAAAACCACATGGTGGCTCACAACCATCTATGATGAGGTCTGGTGCCCTCTTCTGTAAAACTGTATGCATAATAAATAAATAAATCTTTAAAAAAAAAAAAGGAAACCACCTGAAGTCATGGTATAGATTAAACAATGGAGGGGGGGGGGTTGTATCCTTCTGGCTCATGGCACCTCCTCTGCCTAGATAATTGACCATTCAGCTTTTTCTTAGACCAGTCAGGTATCTTATGCAGGCAAATTAAAACAGCAAAACATCTTTACATATTTAAACAAATGAAGGAAACAAATGTAATACATCTTTGACTAAATAAACAAATATTCTATTCCACAACAACAACAAAAAAAGAAGTCACTATACTTTAGAAGGAGTTTGTTACATAGTAGTAGGCAACTGTACCAAGGGATGGTAAGCTAGTTCTCTAAATAAAGCACATTTCATGCAAACATGAGAACCTGTGTTTAGATCCCCAGAACCTATGTAAAACTGAACATAGTAGCACACATGTAATCAGCTCACTTCTGCAGTGAGATGGGGGTGAAAATCCCTGGAAGCTAGTAGACCAGTTAGTCTGGCATATGCAGCAGTGAATAACAAAGGTACCGGGTTTCAAACAAGATGGTAGAAAAAAATGCAGAAACCTAGGATTGTTCTGATCTCTGACCTCTACAAGGGTGCACCTGTACTAGCACACTTGAACTTGCATACACATATACACAAATTGTTTTTAATTTTAAATTAAAATTGTAATTGCTAACAATATTTACAAAAAATTTGCACATTCCAGTTTTCAAAATCAAAAGAAAAACCATGTTTATTGTCCAAGTAGGAAACAGAATTTAAAACCAAATGATATCAACAATACAACCATTTTACTAAAACCAATTTTGTTAGTCTCTTGAATATTAAATTTTTCTTCCCCAACAAGAATCTCTAGCAAATGGCCAGGTTGGCTTGAGTTCATCCATACAACAAAGACTAATGAGTACTTTTTACATAGAAAACACTGTATTTATCACAGCAGAGACACATGAAAGGAGCAGCCAATCATCTTAAGCTATATTTTCCTGATTATTTCTCTTCTAAACTGCTCATACACATAGACATAATCAAAAAGTAATCATGAAACACCAAGGGGTGAGGGAACCCTGTTACTTTATAATTTATAAATAGGGTAATTAACTTGTGAAACATTATATAGACTAACCAAATAAAAACAGAAGTTTGTTTTCTTAGAAATTAACTGTACAAGCATAAAACATGTAACTTCTACACTTGTGGATACAAGTCAGGCATAGTGGCTCATGTCTATAATCTCATCACTTAGGCAGCAGACATAGGAGAATAACCAAAAATTTGGAGGCCAGTCTGGTACATATAGAAAGTCCCAAGCCAGTCAGGGCTACATAGTACAACCCTGTCTCAATAATCCAAATGAAGCAAAACAGAGCATAGGACTTCATGCATAAGAGATTTCAAAACTTCATGTTTATTCACTAACCTCTAAGTAAAAAAATACTTAAATAGACACAAAGATTAAATGATTGCAATGTCATAGATGCCTTTAAAAGTCATCTTGGATCCATTGACAATAGGCAAAGTGTTTGTTTTAGAGGTCCCAATCTCCCTTTCTACCTACTTTCCCAGACTCTACATCATTCTTGATTTGATATTTTCCCTTTCAAAAGTAGTTCTGAGAAAAATACTTAAAAAACTCAGTGTTGATATGGTATGTATAATTTTTCTGACAGTTGACATTTTAACAGAAAAGTGACAATCAATTAGCAAAACTAGCAAAATCCCATTATGATAATTCAACATTTGGCATTATACATAGTAGTAAAAAAGCAGAAACAACTCAGATGTCTATCAGTTAATCAATTAGTTTACAGCTAAACAAAATGTGGTATATCCCTTCAATACCTCTAGGTAATATAAACAAATCTTTTATTTTAATGCTGAGGATGGAATCCAGGGTTTCAATGCTCTGCCACAAACATCACCCCCACCTCTTAGCCCAGGAGTAAAATCTTGATACATTCCACAGTATGGATCAACCTTGACATTATTCAAAATAAAAGAAGTTAGACACAAAAGGTCACATACTATATGGCTTAGTTTGTACAAAATAGCAACAATAGATAAATCCATAGTGACAGAGAGTAAACTGTTTATTGCCTAGGGTTGGGGAGAACGGAAAAGAGATCAATGATAAATTTGGGGTTCTTTTGAAATCTTGTTGAGTAAGAATCAGGGAAACTAGGGATAATAATTTAAGAGAGTCCTCCTTTTTTGCACATTCAGTTCATATTTGCCATCCATTTTTAAGTGTCATGCTAGATGTTTTGATGCATAACCTTGAGCCTGGTTCAGTGAAAGGCTTATTTTCCCAGAAGCATGGAGTCTTTTTAAGCGTTGGCTCAGCCAGAAAGAGCAGCTGGGCCCAGAGGACTTGCATCCTTGATAATTAAGATAAGAAGCAATAAAGGTCATAATGGCCAACTCAGGCGGAAAAGCTAACTTCCTGGAGGCTATAGTTGGATGTGCATGGCAGCTTCTCACTCCTGCACCACTCATCTTTGGTCCACAGGGGTTGACCTTAAGGGCACTTCTAATAATAAGCATCCTGTGCTTGTGTTAGGGTCTGCATTCTGGGAAACACACCTTGTGACAAGCTCAATTAATCTCTCTCTGTCTGTCTCTCTTGTGCGCTCTCTCTCTTCTTCTCTTCCCCCCTCATTCCATTCTTTCCTCCTTCCTTCCCTCTTTCTTTCCCTTCCTTCTTTCTCCCTTCCTTCCTTCTATCTTATTTCTTTGGGTTTTGAAATTATTATGGTATCGGTTTTTTGCCTGCATGTCTGTATACCACTAATGCCAGTGGAGGTCAGAAGAGGGATCCTTGGAACCGGAGCTACAGGTGTTTGTGAGCCACCATGTAGGCACTGAAATTCAAACATGGATTCTCTGAAAGAGAAATTATTGCTGAGTAATCTCTCCACAAGCACACCACTTTTAAGATAGTCTTGTGTCTCAGGTTGGTTTTGAACTTATGATCTTTCTGCCTCCACCTTTTGAGTTAGAGACACAAATATCTTACCACCAACCACATCTGTTTGATGAGGTGTGAAGGGATCCAATCCAGAGCTTAGGGTATGTTATAGGCAAGCATTCTACCAACTGAGTTATAGTCTAATTCTAATCAGTCAATGAGCTCTGGGTTCAGTGACAGGCACTGTCTCGAAAAACAAAGTTGAGAATAACCAAGGAAAGAGGAAAAAACCCAAAATAAATCTCTGACCTACACAAAGAGGGGGGTGGGGTGGGGAGGGATGGAGAGGAGGGAGGGGAAACCAATTCCAGGAACAAAGGTTTCATATTGACATCTATTGGGCAATGCCCTGTTTATACTAAAGGCCTGAATTATTTTAGTTTTGCTTTCCATTTTGTTCTGTTATCCAGTTGCAGTGGTACTGGTCCCTCACAAACCTGAGTTCTAATAATGTATAAATCACAGTAAAAATTCTTGACACATACTCCCTTTCCACTTTAGTACATTTTACTTGCAAATCCAGACACAAATTAGTACTCTATGTCACCCAGTCCACATATAAAAAGATCAGTCCCACAACCCAGCAGATCTCAACAAGAAACCACCTGACCTTCCTGAGAGGGTGTCAGGGCAGGCCCAGTTCGTAAATCCCGTAATGCTCCTTGGAGTCCACTTTTCACTACTTTCTAACTTGCAACAGATTCCTCATCCTTTAGGTCCCTAAAGCTTAAAGGGAATCTCAAAAACCCCCATTGTTTGAATAAAGATAATTTATGTACATGTGATGTATATATCTAATTCACAAACTAGAAGTGCTGCCATAGGCCTGTGATCCCAGCACTCAGGAGACTGCTGTAGAAAGCATGAGAGTTGGAGGCCAGCCTGGCCCATACAGTTAGCCTCTGCCTCCAAAGTAAAATATCTGCAACTTCATGGCTCTTTCTTTTCTTTCTTTCTTTCTTTCTTTCTTTCTTTCTTTCTTTCTTTCTTTCGTTCTTTCTGTCTGTCTGTCTGTCTTTCTTTCTTTCTTTCTTCCTCCCTCCCTCCCTCCCTCCCTCCCTCCCTCCCTCCCTCCTTTCCTTCCTTTCTTCTTTCCTTTATTTCTTCAGAATCTCACACAACCCAGGGCAATCTCTGTGTGGCCAAGGACAATCCTAAACGCTTGTCCTCCTTTCTCCACCTCCTGGTGCTGGAATGACAGGAATGAGACTAGATGTTCAGTTTATGTGGTATTGTGGCTCATACCCTAACCCTTGTGCATGCTAGGCAAGTATTCTACCAACTGAGTAATGTCTCCAGGCTGGTTTTCTCCCCTTTAAACTGTTCCACATAGTTCCTGTTAGCAGCTCTTGCTCTTCTTTCCCAGCTGTTGTATAGGGTAGATGTGTTCCTTACAATTTTCTATACTTAGCTACAAAGGTGTGTTCCACGTTTTTCCTAGGCAAGTGTTTTAGATCATATTGTTTTGTCCCTGAATTTGTATGTTGAGGCCTTAATCTCCATTGTAACTGTATTTGGAGACTGTGCCTATAAAGAATAACGGGCTGGAGAGATGGTTCATTAGTTAAGAGTACCTAATGCTCTCACAGGGGGGTCTAGGCTCAGTTTCTTGAATTCACATGGTGGTTTACAACTATCTGTAATGTGAGTTCATGTGGATCTGATATTCTCTTCTGACCTTTGCAGGAGCCAGGCACATGTGGTACATATGTAGGCAAAAAAAAAAAAAAAAAACCTTATAAATATAAAATAAAATAAATAAATCTAAAGTTATTTTTTTTTTACAAAGAAAGTAACTACTATTCAATGAGTCCCTTATGGTGGATCTCTCATCAGATATGACTGGTGTCTTCATCAGTAGATGAGAAGTCTCCAGGGATGTGCTAGCACATAAAAGGCCATGTAAGAACCCAGCAACAGGGTGGCCATTTGCAATCCAAGGAGAGAGGACTCAAGAGATACAAAACTTGCAAATACCTTGATTCTGAATTTCTAGCTTCCAGAACTGTGAAAAAATATGCTCCTGCTGGCAAGGCTACCTAGTCTGTAGTATTTTGTTTCTGTGACACTAGCAGAACAAAGCAGGGGACTGAGGGCAACAAGCTGGTTGTCTCTTTTAAAGACTGTATGTTCACATCAATCAATTTTTCTTACAGTGTATAGCTACTTAAGGTAGCTTGCATGGAGGTGAACACTGACGAGGTTACATGTGATGTACTAGTCTCCCCTAAGCCCACATTCCTCTTTCCAGATGAAGCCAATTTCATTTACTTTGAGTTATTTTCCCCGTTCCATTATGTGACCTCATTTCTCATTATTTCCCAGCTCTAAAGCCTGCACAGTCCTAAAAACAAACAAACTTACTGCCTGCTCTCTTTGGTCAGAGCCAGCTGGCCTGGACCACTCTATTTCCATATCCTTCTTGTTTCTTTCCATCCTTCAAAGAAAGGCTTGCACAGGAGGGGCATTTCCCTATAAAACCCATAGTTCCTCTATGTTTGGACAGTGCTCAGCCCAAACAAAGGGGAGAAACACTCTTCCACTATATTACCCTGTTTCGATTATTGTTAACAAAGTACCTACCACTCTCTGAGTACTTTTAAGTAAATAAAAAATATTGTGTGTGTGAAAGTGCACACCAGTGTGTGCACATGGAGGTAAGAGGACAGATTGTGGAAATCAGTTGTTTTCTTTCTTCTTAGAGATTTAACTGAGATCCTCAGTGTTGATGATAGGCATATTTACCATCTCAATAGCCCCTGAGAATCAATATCTCTCTCTCTCTGTTTCTCTCTCTCTCTCTCTTCCTCCCTCCTTCCCCCCCCGTGTGTGTGTGTGTGTGTGTGTGTGTGTGTGTGTGTGTGTGTGTGTGTGTGTGTGTGTGTTGCTGAGAATTGAACTTAAGGGTTCATGCATACCAGGCAAGCACTGTACCATGGAGCTACAATCCCAACTCCGTCTTTCAGTTCTGGAGGCCAGAAGTCTGGCATGAAGGTTAAGGACAGCATTGATTCTTTCCAAGGTCAATAGGGAGAATCTGTTCCATGCCTCTTTCCTAGCTTCTGGTAGCATACTGGCAATCTGGCATTTCTTGGCATGTGAACACTTTACCTCAGTCTCTGTCTTCATCTTGACATGCTGTTCTCTCTGAGATCCTGTCTGTGTTCAAATCACTCCTTTTTTATAAAGACAGCAGTCATATTGTATTAGGCTCCCCTTTACTCCTTGGTGATTCCATTTTAAAGAACTGTATCTGCAATGACCCTATTTCTTCATTCAGTTTAATTCCAAGGAAACAGAGATTAAGACTTCAGTCTATTAATTTTAGGAAACATAATTCAACCCATAACGCCCACCTCATGCAAAAATATACTTAAAGGTTCCCAGAGCACTTTCAGCCCATCTGCTTCCTTCTCACTGTTCCTTCACAGGAGATGAAGAAGAGTAGGCAAAAGGTAGAAAATCAATGGTAGAGAGGCCATGGCATCGGTTGATATTGTTTTAGAGGTTTTTGTTTTGTTTTGTTTGAGTCAGGGTCTCATATAGCCACATCTAGTCTCCAACTCATGTTGTAGCCCAGGATTCAAATTTGTAATGATCTTGCCTCAGTCTTCTAAGTACTAGAATTATAGGCATCAGCAACTTCTCTGTCTCTTTCTCAGTCTCTATCTCTCTCTGTTTTTTTAGAGACAGGGTTTCTCTGTATAGCCCTGGCTCTCCTGAAACTCACTCTGTAGATCAAGTTGGCCTTGAACTCAGAGATTCACCTGCCTCTGCCTTTCCTGGGTGTTGGGATTAAGGCATGAGCCAATATAGGCTGGCAACTTTTCTCATTCTTAATATATTTTGCTTGCTTATTTGTCTTGGACAGTCTCCTGTAGTCTAGGCTGATGGCAAATGTAGTGGGATTATGGTAGTAATGTAAATATTTGTTCTATGAGTTTAGTAAAAGCTGATTGGCCAAAGGCAAACAGGAAGTGTGGGTGGGGCTACCAGGCTAAGAAAACTCAAGAACATCTCAGAGCAGAGAAACACGCCAGATGCCAGAGTCTCCAGAGTTGCCAGGAGATGCAGAGGAAATATTGCTCTGAGAAAAGGTACAGAGCCACATGGATGAACAAGATGGGGTGTGTTGTGATGAAGGAGCTAGCAAGTTATATGCCTTGGCCCTAGGTCAATCAGCTTAAAATTAACGTAAACATTTGTGTGATTCTGTGACTCTGTGGGACTTTGAAACTGCAGGTGTGTGTGGCCGGACCTCGAGGCTAGGCCTGGAAAGTCCGGGTCAGAACCATTTACAACAGTCAAACTTGCTATGTAGCTGAGGCTGACCTTGAAAACCTGATTCTTGTCTCTACCTCTTATGTGCTTGGATTACAGGTGTGAGTCACTGTGCCAGGGAACATACTATTTGAAGAGAGGATCTGTAGGTCTATCTGTCATCTCTGCAGTTCAGCTTTCTCAGTTGTGCTGTGAAGGAGCTGGGGAGCAGTTGGTGGCCAAGAGCCTTCAATACAACCAAACATTCTTTAATATATGAGACTTAAATACTTCATTTTAATGATGAGCTGGAGAGAACTTAAACGTCTAAGAGTAGGTGCTGTGCGGCTAGTTCAGTGGCAGAGCACTTGCTTAGTATGTGCAAAAGCCCTGGGTTCCATCTCCAGCATCATACAGGGAAAAAAATTCTAGAGTAGGAATTCTTACCCTGAGTATTTATTCTCAGGGGGGACTACAATTTCCTCAAACTATTAGCAAAATGTGGAGGGTTTGTGCACCTCTATGCCTTATAGGGAACATCTCACATTAGCTATACAATTTCCAAAGAGATCATTTCCCCCTAGAGTTATATGCTCCAGTTGTGAGACTAAAGGAATCTTGTCCAGCAGAAGAGACTGAATAGTGAATGGGGAACTCTAAGTACTTCCTGCAACAGGACAGAGTGCTAAGGCCACCATGTCCAAGCACAGAGCTCTCTACTCGACTTTTCCTTCTTGTCACTACTTGTGCTTTCATCCCAAACTTCCCTTCATCCAGCCTGTGCCACTCCCCACTCTTGTCCTTGAGGTGTTCCTGTGTGTCTTTGTCACACAATTCTCTTAAAGTATGAACTGAATTCTTTGATTCCCCCTTATCTCCAGTTTCTAGCCTTGGTTGAAATCTGCATCCTCCAGGACACCAATTCCTCCAAACTCTCAATCATCCTTTTGCCACATAGTGGAGTGTATCATTGGGGCAGGTCTCATTTCTGGGCCTCCATATATCCTCTCATATTGGATATTAAGTAAAACTGTGGTGGGAGGTCAATGATGAAGGCCTCGGGAGGCTGAAGCAAAGGAGAACAAGCCAGTTTTAAAGTATCTGTAGTCTGATCCAGGTTCCTGGGTGTTTTCCAATGGTTTGAGACAAGGCCTGAAGAATCCAAGACTGGCCTCAAAAACTCCCATGGAGGCTGAGCATAACCTTGATTACAGTTCTTTTTTTAAAGATTTATTTATTTATTATGCATACAGTTTTACAGAAGAGGGCACCAGACCTCATCGTAGATGGTTGTGGGCCACCATGTGGTTTTGCTGGGAATTGAACTCAGGTCCTCTGGAAGAACAGTCAGTGCTCTTAACCTCTGAGCCATCTCTCCAGCCCCAATGCATGATCCTCCTACTTCTGCCTCTTGAATGCTGGCATTATAAACATATGCTATCATTGCCACTTTATTTGGTGCTGGGGAACAAAGCCAGGGCCTCTAGCATACTGGGCAAACTCTCTACCAGCTGAGTTACAAAACCAGTCCCAACGTTATTTTTTTATTTCTTTTTTTATTTTTCAAGGTGCTGGGGATGGAACTCAGGGCCTTGAGCATAACAGGCAAACACTCTGCCACTGAAACATAATCCAGAGACCCAGTTCAAATTTTAATTGATAGCATACAGTATGAAAATTTAGATTGTTTTTGGTCCTGCAATCAATTACTTCCACTTTTATTCAATACATTTGACAATTTTTTATTGTTAAACCCTTTAAAGCATATGTATGCAATACTGCTTCAATTAGTTTTTAGCAGTCCATGTATGGAAATTTCAAGGTTTCAGTGAAATACTTGGCATGGTGGCTTTCTCAGCTAATTACCAATAATTTAAATTTAGGGAGATGTTTATTGCTTTGACAGAAAGTTAAAAAAGTTTTAAACAACAACAAAAAAGGAATCTGCAGTGGTGGTACACGCCTTAGATTTCAGCACTTGAGAGGCAGAAGCAGTCAGATCTGAGTTCAAGGCCAGCCTGGTCTACAGAGTGAATTTCAGGATAGCCAGAGCTACCCAGTCTTGAAAAACAAACAAACAAAAGGAAAGAAAGGAACCCTGGGTATGATGGTATACCTGTAATCCTAGCACTTAGCTGATTGAAGGCAAGAGCACAAGATCATCCTTACCCTTGACTACAAAGGGCATTCAAGGTCAGCCTGACCAGGAGGAAAGAAGAAAAAAAGAAATTCTTTTCCTTGGTGCTTATGATTTTTTTTTTGAGATTTCACTTAATTTTATTTTATATGTATGAGAGCTTGCCTAAATGCATGTCTGTGCACAATAGAACCAGAAGAGAGTGTTGAATGCCCTGGGACCAGAGTTACAGACTGCTATGTATCACTAGGTGGGTGCTGGGAATCAAACCTGCCTCTTCCAGAAGAGCAGCCAATGGTTTTAACGGCTGAGCCATCTCTCTAATTCCTGGCACTCGTGATATAAGTTCTTCCTGCGTGCTTCAGATCCTAGCAACCCTACAAAGGCTCTTTGTAGTTTTTATTAACCTATTTCAGCTCTTTCCATTGCTCCTCAGTTATACACCCGTCTTCATTATTCTGGAAAAGCCTTTCATTGCCTTTCCATTCGCATGCTGTTCCTCTACTCCGTTTGTCTACTCTTCACTGCTCTACCTCTTGAGCATGTGGCTAGTATACACTTCCTTTTATGCTAAAAGCATCATGATGCAAGCAGAGGGCAAACATGCATGAAGGCAGTCCAATAAAATAGTAACATGCAGCACCAGGAGCTTGCAAAATCTGATTCAATTGAGTAACTATGAATTAAAGTTGTCATTGTTCTAGGCCCCTGCTAGGCAAATTGAATCACATGTGGCAGGTTCATTAATCAACTTCAAGTCAGAGAGAGTAAAGGACACTGCCTATTTTGAAACTCAGTCATGTGACATCAGAATATCTCTTGGCAGAATTATTTGAGGACCAATGGAAGGTCAAGAAACGCACTGTGAGGATGCAGAGCAGGACATGTGTAATTGGATCACCTCAAGATAGATGAGGAAAGAGAGAACTGCCTGTTGGTTTGGAATCTCTGACCCACCCCTGCATGGTCTGGGAAACTCCATTCCTCTCTCTCTTCAACGCCCCTCCCCACCTGCTCAGAGTCTCCAAACAAAGGGAAGGCAGCAAAAAGCCCAGCTCTGCATCCTTGGTGGCTACTGCAACTTCCTCCCCTGAAGTTGCTAGCTTCACCTGTCCTCACCTAAAGCATTCAGCTTTTGACCATACTTGGACACAAACCCGTGTATTGGACATGTCATTGCACGTCATCTACAACCTATATTATCTCCCTACTTTTGGGTGTGTGGCTCCCCCAGCCTCCATCTCTGGGACTGAAGAACTCATCTGGGAGTTGCTTTGCTCAAGTAAACCTGGTATTAGACTTTTTCAATTAGACTCGATCAGGCTTACTATGTCAGCAGAGAAGCCTATGATAGGGGGAGGGGAAGACAGAAGACCTATTGCTGGCAATGTGAAAGATTTCTGGGATAAAGATGGACAAATATTCCAGATCCTGGGCATCAGTGAATATGGCCAGAGCTGAGAGGATGCTAAAGACTCTTCAGTACCAGGGCAAGTACAATGGCCCAGTAAGTAAAAGTGCTTGCTGACAAGTGTGATGACCTGAGTTTCACCTCCAGCACCCGCACTGTAGCAGGAGAGAACTGATTCCCATTATGTTATGAAACATTATTATAACTAAGCCAAGATGTTTTACTTTTGTTTGAGATGCATTTGTTTAACTATGCAAAGACATGTTGCCTCCGGTTCACCTTGCCTGCCTAAGGCATTTGATTGGTCTAATCAAAAGCTGAATGGCCAATAGCTAGGCAGAGAGAGCATAGGTAGGGCTGGTGGGCAGAGAGAATAAGTAGAGGAGGATTCTAGGCTGGAGGTGGGGGAGAAGAAGGAGGAGAGAATGAGGGATAAAGAGAGGGGTATGCATGGTGCTGGAAGCCACGCAGCTACCAGACAGACAGACATGGAGACCACAGGAAAGTAAGAGATACAGAAAGTAAAAAGCCCTGAGGCAAAACATAGATAAAGAGGAAATGGATTAAAATAAGAGCAAAGCTAAGGCTGAGTATTGAAAACTAAGTCTCTGAGCTATGATTTGGGAGCTGGTAGGTGGCCCCAAAGGAAGCCTGCTATGCTACTAGTTGTCTCTAAGGTCTGGATGTGAGCCGTGGCTCATGCGAACCACACCCAGCCCTTCCAAGCACCAAGCTCACACAAGTGAATCCATTTTAAAATGTGTAATTTTAAAAAGACAAAGGAATTCTTCAAGACATGATACTGCTCTGTTCATGGAATACTGAGTAGTCAAACAATTGTCCGTGGGCAATAGAAAGCTGGCTCTCCTGTGTAAGCCAGCATAGCCTCTCTTAACATAGTTTTCTTTTCTCTCTCCCTCTCCTTCCCCTCCTCTCTCTTCCTTCTCTACCTCCCCCCAACAATCTCTTTCTGTATGCCCCTGCATCTTCTCCCACTCGCTGCTTTTTTTTTTGAGACAGAGTCTCTCTCATAGCAGAGACTGGCCTTAAATTCACTGTGGAGTAAAGGAGGACCTTCAAGTTTTGATTATGCTGTGCTGTGAATTGCGCTCAGGAGCCAGGCATGCTAGGAAAACACTCTGTTAACTATGCTACACCTACAGGCCTTTTGGGGTTTTATTGTTCTTCTTTTTGTCTGTTTTGAGAAAGGATCTTATTATAGCTCTGCTTGGTCTAGAGTTCAGTATGTGGACTAGGCTGGACTTCAATTCAAAGAGATGTCTTCCTCTGCCTCTCAAGTGCTGGGATTAAAGTCTCTTGGCACCATGCCTGACTTTGTGGGAGTTTTGTTGTTTTGCTTTGTATTTGTTTGTTTTGAAATAGGCTCTCTTGCAGTCCAGGCTGACCTTGAATTCAGTATTTAGTAAAGGTTAGCCTTGGAATCTTCTTGTTATATTTGGTATTAATTTTAAATTGATGTGTGTTTTCTCCTACATGTACTTCTTCTACACACCAGGAGTGTCTCTTGTGCCCATAGAGTCCACAAGGCATCATGTCCCCTGGAAATGCAGTTTTAGATGATTGTGAGACATCACATACATTCTGGGAATCAACCTCAAGTCCTCCAGAAGAGCAGCAAGTGCTCTTAACGATAGACTACTTCCCTAGTTCTCAGCCTTGAACTCTTGATCTTCTGCCTTCATATCCTAAATTCTGGGATAACAGGAGTGAGTCACTATGCCACCCAAAAAAATATTGCTTTCTCTTTTTTCTGGTTCCTTTTATCTTCTTGCTCTTTACTCTCTAAAAAAAGACCTATGGTGTACCTTTTTCTCTCTTAATTATTCATCTAAAGAAAGCACTCAGCACTCAAATCTAATCTGGCAGCTCTGATTTGCCCCCAAGTCCTTGGTTTCGAAGCTCCTGCTTAATAGACTAGTCAGTTCAGCTAATCTCTTTATTAGATTTGAAATTCATTCTAATGAATTCTCACTCTCCTGCTCTTGCTCTCTCACTCTCAGCCTTCCTTCATGTTTTTTCCTTTTATTTTTGTATTGGAGTCTTACTATGTTTGCCAGGTTGGCCTCAATGTACTGTGTAGATAATTGTCTTGAACTTAGATTCTCCTGCATCTGCTAGGACTATAGATGTATACCACCATGTCCAGTTCATGAGACTTCTGCAATGCTCGGAACTGAACCCAGGGCTCATGCTCAGCGAGCACTGTACCAAGCTACATCCTCTCCTCCCAAATGCTCTTTTAATACTGTGCTCAAAGCTGCCCTAACACTTTCAAGGCTATTGTCCTAAGGATGCTGCTTTTCTGCTAAACTTCGGGTCCCTCCTCAATTTCTTTTAGTCCTTTGGATGTAACAGTTTTTGGGTTCTGGTAGTGATTTCCTGCTTTCTTTTCATGTATTCTTTTATGTCGAGCTCTGGGGCCTTGGTCACCTTTAGACTCTTACTTCCACATGTCTTCCAAGAATGGCTTTGGTCTCTGAATGTTTCTTCCATCTCCAGTTCTCTCTTTTCTTCAGTCATGTGTGGAGTTGTCAAGTGAATCTGCCTACATCACAGATTGGATCGTGCCACTGCCTAGCTATGAAAAGCTTTGTGACTGCCCACACTCTACAAAGAAAGATGCAGGCATTTCTTGGGACTTTGAGGGACTTTCAGGGGATGATTTATTGCCTAGTAGACCGAGGTATATGCAGAATAAGTCCGGTTGGTGGTTGGAGAAGGGACTTTCAGATTTCATGGATCCTGTTCAAACCCATTCTCCATCTTTAGCTATTTCTGTAGACCCTCAATACCTTACTGACCACTTAGCGTCCTGCACCATGGATGGATTCATTGTGTTTCACATTTTTTTTTTCTATTTGTAGAATGCTAAGCCTCTTCCACCACCACTATGAAAGTTCTAGCCGGTTTCCAAGACCCTGTCCCATCCCAAATCTTTGAGGCTTTCTCAGTTCTCTCTCCCAGTTTTCTTTCCCTCTTCTGATCTGGATATCTTTATAGTTTGCTTGCTTATTTATTTATTTATGTATTTATTGCCAAGGGTTGGACAGAGGGCTTCACACATGCTGGGGCAAGTATTCTAGTACTGAGTTACATCCCAAAGCCCTTTTTTAACTTTTTATTTTGAGTCAGAGTCTCACAAACTTTGCCAGGCTAGAAACTCACTCTATATCACAGACAGGCCTTGACTTTGTGATCTTCTGGTCTCAGTTTTCTGAAGAACTGAGATTACAGACCTGTACCATTAGACTCAGTTTAGCATTTTCTTTCTTTGTCCTTCATTCCTTTGTTCCTTCATTTCTTCCTTCCTTTCTTCCTCCCTCCCTTCATCCCTCCCTCCCTCCTTTCCTTCTTTCCTTTGTTTCTAAAGGTACAACTTATACACTTTCCATTGCACATGCCATCACAACACAAATTAATAAATCTGCCAAGAATATTTGGGTTCAAACTCCAAATTTTTTGGTGTTATGATAGACATTACTGTACACAAACCCTTTTTATTTTTGATTTTTTTAGTTTTTCACTGAGAGAGGGTTTTTCTGTGTAGCCCTCGCTATCCTAGAACTTGCCCTGGAAACCAGGCTGGCCTGAAACTCACAGAGATCCACCTGTCTCTACCTCCTGAGTACTGGAATTAAAGGCATACACCACTGCCACCCAGCCTAAACTTTTCTACTTTTATAAAAAATATGTATAGTTATTGTTAACTCTTCTGCATTTTAAATTCTTTTTACTGCTTTTTTTGATAAATACAAAATAAAGAAGAAAAAAATATGATTTGTAGAAAAGAAAAACTTTCATTAATTTCTACTGTCATTTTTCAACAGAAAACTATCAAGTTCATCTATATTTGCATTGTATTGTTAGAATGTCTGATTTAAAAATTGCTATTTGATTGGCTGACTTGGGTTTAATTAAAATGAAATCATGGGGTGGCAAAATGGCTCAGCAAGATAAGGTACCTGTGCCCTACTGCCTAAAGACTTTGGGAACCCACACGGTGGAGGAAAGAGTGAAATGATGCTGCACATTGTCCTCTACCTTCCCCTAGTGATTTACACTGACACATGAACACCACCCACCACACATCCATACACAGGTCCTGAAAAGAATAGATGAAATGCAACAAAAGGTTTTTTTTTTAAAAAAAAATTAAGTAAATTTTTCCTTGATAGTAGGATGGAGCAATTTCTGAAACTATCCTGATAACATTTCCCTTATTATTATGCATTTATATGAAGGAGCATTCTTCATATTGACAATTATAAAGTTAAAATATGGATCAACTCTAAAAAATTTTGAAGATGCTCTATGTCTTACGGCATCAGATATTAAGTCATAATTTAATTTTTATATAAAATATATACATTCATCTAATTTGTATGTGAATTTCCTTTTATTTTTGATAAATGGTAAAAGTTGTGTATAACAAATATTCATTTTAAAATACATTAATTTATAATATATTATCTGTGTTAGATTTGCGTTTCTGCTTTGTATAACTATATACTAGAAGTAGCATGAAAATTTCATGAGTGATGCTGATGATTTTTTTCTGGTCTTTTTTTTATAATCTGATAAACTTAACTCTTTTTTTCTCTTTTTTTTATTATGAACAAAGAAGTCACACTTTCTAACCTTGTATATCCTTATTCAAGGTCCCTTCCCCCTTCCACCACATCAGGTTATTCTTTCTTCTCCACAAATCCCCATCCCCTCCATGGGCAGGCAGCAGGCAGCAGGTAGTCCCATGGTCCCACTGTCCCAATATTGCTTAGTTCAGTCTCTACTCCTGGGAGATCCAGCTTTCTCCCCCCAACATCAAGACTGAGTCAGGAGCTCCTCTAGGGGGAGTGGGATCCAGGGAGTCAGACCAGGGTGTTTCTGATCCCAAGCTGTTCAGTGGTTGTGGTTTGCAGCTTGGGCATGCTTTGCTTTTTTCTTGTTTGTTTGTTTGTTTAAAGTCCACTAATGAGTGAGTACATCCCCTGCTTATCTTTCTGAGTTTGTGATACCTCGCTCAGGAGGATTTTCTCCAAATCCATCCATTTGTCTGCAAATTTTAGGATATCATTTTTTCTTACTGTTGAGTAGTACTCCATTGTGTAGATGTACCACAGTTTGTTAATCCATTCTTCAGTTGAGGGACATCTAGGTTGTTTCCAGGTTCTTGCTATTACAAACAACGCTGCTATGAACATAGTTGAGCTAATGCCTTTGGAGTGTGACTGTGCATCTTTAGGGTATACACCCAGAAGTAGTATTGCTGGGTCCTTGGGGAGATTGATTCTCAATTTTCTGAGAAACCGCCATACTACATTCCAAAGTGGCTGAACAAGCTTACACTCCCACCAACAATGGAGAAGTGTTTCCCTTGCTCTGCATCCTCTCCAATATAGGCTGTCATCTGTGTCTTTTATCTTAGCCAATGTAACAGGTGTTACGTGGTATCTCAAAGTTGTTTTGATTTGCATTTCTCTGATGGCTAAAGATGATGAGCACTTTTTCAGGTGCCTTTCAGCCCTTCGTAATTCTTCTGCTGAGAATTCCCTTTTTAGATCTGAACCCCATTTTTTGATTGGGTTATTCAAGGTTTTGGGCTCTAGATTCTTGAGTTCTTTATATATCTTAGCGATCAGTCCTCTATCACTTGTAGGGTTGGGGAAAATCTTTTCCCATTCTGTAGGCTGTTGTTTTGTCCTATTAACAGTGTCCTTGGCTTTACAGAAGCTTCTTAGCTTCAGGAGATCCCACTTATTGATTGTTGTCCTTTTTTAAATTAAATTCATTCATTATTTTACATCCCAACCACAGCTTCCCCTCCCTCCTCTCCTCCCATACCCTTCACTCACCTCTGCTTTGCTCCCTCTCTGCATTCACTCTTCCTCCTCTGTTTCTGTTTAGAAATAAGCAGACTTCTCATCTCATGGGTATCAACAAGGCAAAGCATATCAAGTTGCAGTAAGACTAAGCATCTCCCCATGATTTAAGGCTGAATGAGGTACCAAAAGACAGCCAAAGCATTATGGACAGGCCCTGATTCTACTGCTAGGAGTACCACAAGCAGACCAAGCTGTACAACTGTCACATATATATATATATATATATGTGACTTAGGTCGGTCCCATGCAGACTCTCTGGTTGTCAGTCCAGTCTCTCTAGGCTTCTATGAGTGAGGTTAGTTGTTTCTGTGGGTTCCCTTGTGATGAACTTGACCTCTCTGGCCCCTACAATTCTTCCTCTCTCTCTCCAATAGGATTCACTGAGTTTAGCCCAGTGCTTGGCTGTGTGTCTCTGTATCTGTTCCCATCAGTTACTGGATGAAAGTGCTCTGATGACAATTGGGGTACTTACCAATCTGATTACAGGAGAAAGTCACTTCAGGCTACCTATCCACTATTGTTAGGAGCCTTAGCTGGGGTCATTCGTGTAGATTCATGGAAGTTTCTCTTCATCATGTTTCTACCTGACTCCAAAACACTCCCATATTAAGACATCTCTTTTAGTGCTCTTTCCCTCTATCCACCCCTCAACCCAATTCCTCATGTTGGTATCCCCACCTGCCCCCAGTCTAACCCAGATATTTTCTATTTCCCCTTCTGAGGAAATTCAATACATTGAGAGAGCTGGGAAGCCAGACTAGAGCCATAACAGGTTTCTTAAGGCCTTCCCAGGACCAGGCCTTAATTTCACTTTACTAGATTGGCTGAAGCTAAGCAAGTAGTTGCCTGAAAAGGGGCAACCAATCAGCAGGTGCCTCACAGCCTTCAGCTAGCTAATGATAGCTTTCCTTCACCTGCTACTAAAATCCATTTCTCTGCCCTGCTACTACCCTAACCACTAGAGACACCCGTCAGAAACTTTTGTAAACCAACCAATCTGCCACCAAACTAATCTCTCCTTCCTGTAACTCCCCTAACCCTGCTGGAAAGGAGTCTTGGAGCTTCTCTCAGGGTCACCATTTGTCACTTTGCTAGACAGTTGGACCCCAACATGCTAGTAATTTTTAAGAGACTCTTTTGCTGATTGCATATGTGACTGGTGGTCTTTTATGGGACTTCTAGAAGATCCCAACAACATCCCCCTTGGGCCCTCTTTGTTACCTAGCCTCTCTGGGGCTGTGGATTGTAGCACAGGTTAGCCTTCACTTTATGTCTAATATCCACTTATGAGTGATATGTTTGTCTTTCTGTGTCTGGGTTACCTCACTCAGAATGGTTTTTCTAGTTCCATCCATTTGCCTGCAAATTTCCTGAAAGGAGCTGATGATAAGAAAAGTTTAGAAAGTCCTGCTTTAGTGTCAATCATTAGATTTTATTCTGACATGTCAAACTGTCAATTTTATCTACATCTATGTATATCCAGTGCCAAGTAACTATTGATAAATGGTATAAAAGTTATATCTGACACCTACCTATAAAATAGTTAACATTGTTAAATTATTTAAAGCATGTTAAGCATATAGAAAAGGTAGCAAAGGGCCAGAGGGAGGACTTTGTGAATAAAGGCACTTGCTCCTAAGTGTGATGATCTGCATTTGGTCCCTGGAATTCATACAGTGGAAAGAGAACAGAGGCTGCTAGTTGTCCTCTGGTGCACAGAGGTGCACACACACACACACACACACACACACACACAGAGAGAGAGAGAGAGAGAGAGAGAGAGGGAGAGAGAGAGAGAGAGGAGAGAGAGAGGAGAGAGAGAGAGAGACTAAATAAATAAATATTTTTTTAATAAAAAAGATACCAAAATGACAGACAGCCCTACCAGCAATTCCACTTTAACAGAGACTAAATATTCAATCAAATTTGGCTTAGAAATTTGGGGGCTGAACTTGGTCTCCAATACCTTTCATTTTAGCCCTTGATAGGCTGAGAGGGAGGTAGATTTCTGTGAGTGGCAGGTAGATTTCTGTGAGTCTGAGGCTAGCTAGCCTGGTCTACATAGAGTTCCAAGTCAATTAGGAATATATAGTTAGACTTTGTCCAAAAAAAAAGCCCAACAACAACACACATACATACACACTCAAAATAAATAAATAAAAAGTACCAGGTTTTGCTTAGGAATTTTTGACAGAAAGAAAATAAAAACATGACAGAGAGCAATTGAATTCTATTTCTCTGCACCTAACCAATGTATAAGACTTACTCTCTTGCTATCTCTCTTCAGGGACCTCCCTCACATGGAAGACTTTGACCCCTAACTAGCGATTGCAGCTTCTAGGCCCTGTTGACTTCTGTCTTTCAGACTGGCTCTGACTTTGGGAAAATTTGCAGAAGACCAGAGCATAGATGAGAAAGCCCTGTTGTCTTACTGATAATAGGATAGTCTGATAAAATACAGGGTGCCTGGATAAATTTGAATTTCAGACAAACACTAAACAATGTTTCAAGTAAAAGTTTATTAGATATATTTATATTTAAAATTTTACTTGTTGAAAATCATATCTCCAACATGTCTTGAATGTTGTGATTGTGTTTGTTTATCTGTTTCTTTTTAAAGACAGTCTCTCATATAGTCTATGTTAGATTTGAACTCAGTGTGTAGTCAAGGTAACCTTGAGCTCTTCATTTTCCTGTCTCTACTTTGGAGTGCTAAGATTACAGGTGAGTAACTCATTCCTAGTGGGCATGTAAAATTTACATGATAATTTGGTTTAATTTCATTTATTTACTTACTTTTAAGACAAGGTCTTATTATGTAGCCCTGGCTAGCCTGAAATTCACTATATAGCTCTCTGGGAACATGTATCAATCCTAGCAATTTTCCCTCTCTAGTGCTGGGTTTACAGTCTTGTGTCATCAGTTTTATGTTTTTTTCTTCTTTTAAATTTAATTTTAATTTATGTATATTGGTGTTTGACCTACATGTAGATCTGTGTACCACATATATGCCTGGTACCCAAGGAGGCCAGAAGAGCATATTGGATCCTCTAGAACTAGAACTAGAGTTACAGATGGTTATAAGCCACCATATGGGATCTGGAAATCAAACTACTCTTTTTTTTGAGTAGTTTTCTTGAATTCTGAACCATCTCTTCAGATCCTAGTTTCATGTTCATAAGATTTCCCCTCAATCTAGTTATCAGTCATCAGTCCCACCAGTGATCTCTACTGGGACAGGCAATCATAGGTGAGTCTTGACTGCAGGATTCTCTAGGATTATTAGCTACTATTCTAAAGGCACGTCCACAGAGGATGTTGAAGGTATTTGCTCCTGCCTTAAACTCAGCATATTGGAGGGGTGTGGGGGAGGAGGGAAGGGGGCTTCACTTCAAATAGTCCTAATAATGGCAAATGCCTCTGAGCCTGCAATGGAAAATTGCCTTTGAACCCAAGTCCCCTCCTGGGACCCAGTGCCTAGAGACTTTACTTAATGTTCATCCTAGGTTTATCCCCTGCCCCCCCCCCCCCCGCCCCAGCATCGCACTTGATTTCCTGACAAGTCTTGTCTATTTGGGGACAGTTTCATGGTTGTAGGGCATTACAAAGCAAGGTTATATATGAGTGCCTAGAAAGGCATTGGTGATGGTGAAACAGGTTGGTTAACATCATTTGTGTTTTAAACAATAATCCCAAAGTCCATTTTGGTACATAATACAGGTAAATGCAACTTCCTCTTCTTCTAGAGAAGTCTTTGTCTTCTTTGATCTATTTTCCCATGAACTTATGCTATTTTTTATTATCCAGAAGAAATTCATTGAAGATGGAGATATTTTAAATAAGTCTGAATCGAGATATTTTTCCAGCCTTTTCTGACACTGCCCAAAGCAGAATTGTTTCTATCTGTCTCCTAGTGCCATCTGCTGACAGCAGCAGGCATCTGCAAGTACTTCGCAATGTAGTTTACAAGAGCAATTGTTTCTTCCTTAAAGAAAAAAGAAACCATCTATTTCCTTGGTTAAGTTAGGTCAGATTTGTTTTGTGTTTTTCTTGTTTTGCTGTAATGCAAAAGAATTCTTCTGCTTCCAAATAGCTGCCAACCTTTTCAAAAGCTGTAGATAACGCCAGTTTAATTGCACAAGCCAGCAAATCTTGACACTGGGGAGACACAGTCAGGAGTATCAGGGGTTCAAGACCAGCCTAGGCTACCTTCTTCAACGTTAATCCAACACAGGAGTTCCACAAGGAAAGATGAAAAGAAATAAAAGGAACACCTTGTCTCAAACAAACAAAGAAACAAAACAATCCCCACAAAAGAAAACCCAAAGGAGCTGGAAAAATAGCTTCACCATTACTGTCAAGAGTGCTTCCTGCTTTTCCTAAGGATTTGAGTTTTATTCACAGGACCCACACTGGATGGCCTACAACTGCTTATAATTTCAGTTCCATGGGATTTGATGCCTCCAAGGATACCAAACTCAGATTTTCTTTCTGTGTCTCTGTCTCTGTTTTTCTTTTTCTCTCCTTCTTTCACATACAAAATTAAAAATAAAAGAATTTCAAATCTTTAAAAGTAAAACAACAAAGGAAACAAGCAAAGGCTTGTTATCAAGCCTGATGATCTGAATTCCATCCCTTGATTCCACATGATAGAAGAAAGAAAACGTACAAATTGGCACAGGCCGCCACTTCCTAAATATAACACCAGTGGCACAGGCACTAAGACCAACAATGAATAAGTGGGATCTCCTGAAGCTGGGAAGCTTCTGCAAAGCCAAGGACACTGTCAATAGGACAAAACGCCAGCCTACAGAATGGGAAAAGATTTTCACCAACCCTACAAGTGATAGAGGACTGATCTCTAA
>PVIH01019201.1:0-36111 GCA_004025045.1 Sigmodon hispidus | reverse complement strand
TATTCTAATACGAGTTGATGACTCATCTGAGGTTCCAAGCCTTCTGAGTTCAACGTTCAAACCAAAGGAAACCTTCTTAGAGAAAATTAGGGGAAAGGAAGAAAGTGCATCACAGAGCAGAGGACAGCACGCCTTTTTTCTGTGCATGCCAGGTTGGAAGGAACCAGGCTTGCTTCCCTGAGTGAGGAGAGCTCAGTTGGCTGGGTTGCCAGAGGAAAACCCAGCATTGCTAGCTGCCCTGCCTGTGGCTGAGCCCCCGGGGAAGGGTTAGGATTTCCCCACTTGCTGTTGCCCTTCTGTGAGCCTGCCCTATTTCAGTTTTCTAGAATCAAAAAAGATCATTTTATAAATGATGCAATTGTCATGTATGGCTTTTGTGGCACATTTAAACTTTAAATTTCAGACTGTTAAAGAGTAAAGAGTGTGTGTCTGTTTTCTTTGACATAAACTTTGAGGCCTGTTTTTTGAAAAGCAAAACTTGGACATGATAATCATGATGGCAGATTGTGTGAAAATTACTTTGCCACCAAAGAACTGAGGGCAGCTGCCTACGTGTCTGTCATGTATCCTGTTGGCTTTCCTGAAAGGTATTGAGGAGCTTAATATAATATTTAATAAGATTTTCTTATTAGAGGGTTTTGTTGCTGTTGTTGGGTTTTTTTATTTTTAAAATAAAACACATCTGTCTGGTGTGGAATGAGTTTCTGAAATGCTGTCTCTTTGTCTCAGTGAGACCTAGCCTGTTATTATTTCCTACCCAATGTTTTGTTTTGGGCTAGCTGTTTCTAGATTACACTCTATAAGGAGCTGTGGAGGTCTAAGCCAAGAGTTTATTCATCTTTAAGATACATGTAAGTGAGTCTGGGTATCTTTTAAGCCATCCCCTCCATTCATATACCACTTACTACAAAGGATTTGCTTGCTTGCAGAATCCGACACATGTACCCATGTGTGCAGTACATATATGCAGTCCTGCCGTGCAACTGTTTGATACACTGGAAGGTGCAAGCTGAACTTCCTTCCATCCTTGTGTGCTCTCATAGGAGTTTGGATTCAGGCTCAAAGACTCCCTTCCTGTTCTAGGCAGCCCCAGGCAGAATGAGTAGAGTGAGGCACACAGTGTTGACCTATTGTTCCTTGATCTTCTGCCAGTGGATTTACCTGCCATTGGTTTTAATGTAGATGAGAATTTTCCTGCATGTATGTATGCCCTGTGCATGCAGTACTTGTGGAGCCAGCAGAGGGCCTTAGATCCGGGACTGGAGTTCATTCAGATAGTTGTGAGCCATCCCAAGGGTGCTGGGATGCAAACCCAGGTCCTCTGCCAAAGCAGTAAGTGTCCGTATCTCCAGCTCCCTTGCTGGGGATATTTTATAAGTCAGGTATGGTTCATGCTATAGGACATGGTTGTTGGCATCCTTCCATTATTAAACAATGGCGTAAGATAAGCAAGACATGATTAAGTTTTATTGAAGTGCCGTTTACATTAAAAATGGGAAAAAATTTCCTAAGTGAATGAATATACCAATATGTTAAAAGCTACCAAGGTTAAAATATTCATGTATATACAAAATACAACTGATATTTAAGGTAAAAATGACATGGATCAATTTATGCCAACCTTTAAAAAACTAATCGGTTTCCCAGCCTGTTTGATTCATGAAGCACACGTTTATGTCTGAGTCTGTAACAATGCTACAGTTTAATCTGGATGGAGTGCGATTACAGACCAGTGAAGCATTGACACTTGGTTGTTGTTGACCCTCCCAGGATTAGTACAGAGGAAGAGAAACAGTTTTATCTTGGAAAAGGTTTGGATCAGTAAAGAACTGGGCAGTCTTACTCCATTTGGGAAGGTGTTTCTTTCAACCGCTTTTATAAAGTACTAGTTCTATTACAAACATTAGCTTCCTAACAGGCGATGTTTGTTAGATTAGAAATTTGGGATTTAGCTATTACAAAAATGGTTGTGGGGGACAGCAGGAAACCCACTCAGATCCATCAGCAAGGAGACTCCAGGTTATGAAGCCAGTGGCAAGTCTAAGGGGTCATCTGGTTGACCTAAGGTAGCTTAAGAGTTCAGTTAATGAACACTATTGTCTTAATCGGCTCCGAGCCAGCTGAGGCGCATGCCTTTAATTGATCCCAGAGACTGGTGGAGTTCTGAGGTCTGGGGCCAGCCTAGTCTACACTGGGAGTTCCAAGACAGCTGAGGGTCCATAGTGAGCGCCTATCTCAAACAAAAACAATCCACAGACTGTACATGGGTTCTTCCACTAACAGTTTTGGAACTGGCCTTTCCGTGTGTGGAAGGCCCACTGTACAGAGGATTCAACTTCAGGCAGAACGAGGCTAAAAATAATCCGACTCAGCCATTTCTTAATGTGCAAACCTGCAGGGCACACTCAGGTCTCCAAATCATTTAGATTTCAATCTAACCTTTAAATGATACTAAATTGGTAAATATTTGAAATAGATACTAAGTCAGTATATACCAAAAATAAAAATCCACCACTGCCTGTTTATCTTATTTGTAACTTTGGAAAACATTTTTGTTCATTTCAAAAGAAATGTTGGGTGGCATGTTAAGCCATATGGTTCTGTTTGGGGTATTTTAATAACTGCAAAGGGAAGAGGACAGCTTCGTGTCTATGTTGGATGTCACGGACAGGCCTCCAGTTGTCGCTCTGGTCAGTGGGTAAGGAAACTAGTGAAGGGTTTGACACATGCACACTCTAGATGAAGCCGGACCAGCCTTGACCCTGTCCCCAGCCCACAAGAGCAGTGCCATTCTAGAGGGTGGTCTCCCCACCGACCTCTCTCCCGTAGTCCTCATTGTCTGTGAAGTCCAGGTCAGACCCCATCTCTACCTTCACCTGCGGCACCATGAAGACTGGACTCCGTGAGTAGCTGAAAGCAGGTGAAGATGGACAAGAGATTTTGAAGTGCAAGGTGATGCTGAGTAAGACAAATTGGGAAGAAAGAATGAGTATCTAGTCTTGAGTTTGTTCATTCCCAACCACAGAACAGGGATCTAATGAAAATCTACTGTCATTGCCTATCAACTTAAAAATATCTCTTGGTGGGGCTGAAGAGATGGCTCACACTCTTCCAAAGGTCCTGCGTTCTATTCCTGGCACCCTCTTCCACCCTACATAATACATAAATCTTTAAAAAATTTATGTGTACGTGTATTTTCTGCATGTATATCTATACCACATGCATGCAAACTTCTTTTAGAAAAAAAAAAAATTTACAAGCCAGGAAGCACTCTGTTGGTAGATCTGAGTTCAAGGCCAATCTGGGTTACTTAAGTGAGACCCTGTCCCAGAAAAATTTATTACATTTACCTATGGGTGTTTGTGGGGGGCGGTACCAGGGTGCATGTCAGAGGACAATGCAGGAGTTGACTTTATCCTTCACCATATACATCTTGGGGATTAAACTCAGATCATGGTTTGTTTGGTTTAGTTTTTCAAGACAGGGTTTCTCTGTATAGCCCTGGCTGTCCTGGAATTCACTCAGTAGACTAACTTCAAGCTCACAGAGATCCTCCTGCCTCTGCCTTCCAAGTGCTGAAATTCAAGGCATGTGCCACTACTACCTGACTCAGATAGTGTTGTTTTTTTTTTTTTTTTCCCCTAGACGGGTAATAATTTTTAGACCAGGCTGACCTTGAATTTGAAGGGACATGACCATCTCTGCCTCCAAATGCTGGGGTTAAAGATGTGGGTCACCATTTCTCTGGACTCGGGTCACCCACCAGGTTTGGTGGCAAGTGTCTTTACCCTGAGCCACCTTGCTGGCTTTGTTTACTTTGTTGATACAGGGTCTCAAGCAGCCTCAAACTTGCCTTGCAGCTAAGAATGCCCTTGAATTCCCTATTCTCCTGCCTCTGCCTCACAGAGGCAAGAACTTAGTGCATCCAGGGAGCAACATGTCCTCTATCTGCTGGGCTCTCAGCCATTGTCACTGAACTGGTGCCAGCCTGTTTTAAACCTATTCAAATGGCTGCCAAAGGCAACTTTCTAAATCATAAAGCTGATTGTCCTCATTGTTCAAAGGACAGCATCCAGCTGCCATAGCACGGCAGACTAAGTGCTTGCTTTGAGCTGGCCATGTTTCCAGTTTGGTTGCTTATCAATCCCTGGGTGGGTGCTTTCGAATGTTGCCTCAGGCCCGTTCCCATGGCCTGGACTGACCTTTCCTCCTCTACTCCGGCCCAGTCTGTGCTTGTCTTTCTGTCCTGGATAAGGCTGTGAGATCACCAGCCTTTGTGTGTGCCCATGCTTGTTCTGACACAAGGCTGTGCTTTTGTCTGCAGGCCCCTGACAACGCCAAAGATGGTATGTGCCTGGCAGGTTTTTAAAAATATCATTTTATGTACTTAAGGGTTTGCCTACCCGGATGTCTCTCTCTATATCACATGTGTGCCTGAGAGTCCAGAAGAGGGACTCAGATCTCCCAGAACTAGAATTACAGATGGTTCCAAGTTGCCATGTGGATGCTCGGAACCAAACTTGGGTCTTCTGGAAAACCTGCTGCTTGTGAACTTAGCCTGAGAGTTACCTCTCAGCCCCATCTCTCTCGACCACCCATCCCTCCTGCTTTGGGTCCTGTCACTGAGCTCTTTCCTCTCTGGAGAGATCTCCTCCTTTCACAGATTTGGGGAAACACCAGTGCATAGGGCAAGTGCAGTCTCCAGCTAGCCAAATTCTCTGAGTTTATAAACTTGTTCTGTGGCCCTGTGTAATTTAACAGGTTTTTAGAAGTTCCCTATTTTGGTCTAGCTAGGCTCTGGCTTGCAGGTAGGGTAGAGATCTGATTTAGTGTAAGCTTTTTTTTTTGTTTTTTTAAATTTAAATTTATAAATTTTGTGGGGAGATGGCTCAGTGGTTTAAGAGCATCTTCTCTTGCAGGGGTGTGCTCTTGGGTCCATGTTGGTGACTCCTAACCACCTGTAACTCCAGTTCTGGAGGATCTGATGTCCTCTGCAGGCACCCACACACCCTGGCCCTGTGACACCCAGGACCTGTATACGCAAGACTCACTTCATGCATATGGTACCTCATCAAGAACACCAAGGAAGTGAGTTGGTACAAGGGCTCTTGACGTCTTCCCTGAATTATTTTTTCTGAGACAGGGTCTCATACAACCCAGGCAGGCCTTAACTTGCTCCACAGCAAATGATGGCCTTGAGCTGCTATCCTCTTGGCTCTGCTTCCTCAGTGCTGGGTTAGAGGAATGGTCCACCACTCTTGGTTTCACAAAGCTTTGGGGATTGAACCAGGCCCTTCTACATGCTAGTCAAGCATAGTCTCTGCAGAGCCTCCCTAGTCCTTTTCCTGAGTGTTTCTGTCTCTCCTTTCTGGTCCTTTTCCCTCAATCCTTTTCTTGACCCGTGATAAGTAACCCCACACTGTTGACCTGTTCCTTACAGTGCCTTCGGTTTTGATCCTTTGTACCTACCTATCCAAGCTTTCAGTAACAGATTAATCAAGCCATGTTTTCAGCATTGTCTATGTTCCTTTCTTTTTCTGGTGACTTGTAGTATTCTTTTTTTTAAAAAAGCTTTATTTATTTATTTATTCGCCTTGGTCTTTGCCTGGAACTGGGAACTGGAACTACAGACAGTTGTGAACTGCCATGTGGGTGCTGGGAATCGAACCCTGGTCCTCTGGAAGAGCAGTCAGTGCTCTTAACCACTGAGCCATCTCTCCAGCCCCCTACTTGTAGTATTGTATGCAATATTTCATAGTAAGTTCCTTTCCTAAAGTTTGATTCCTTCGTGCATTGTAACTATTTAGCGCCAATGAGAACACACATTTATCACTTGTTCTCCATAAGCAGATTGCTCGGCACCTGTCTCCCAGTGGTGGGTCAGCAGTCTCTCAAGTTTCAGTTATAATTTAGTATCTTATCCACTTCACAGGAGGCCTCGCCCTAGCTGAGAAGCTATACTGGCGGCTTATGGCTGCTGTGGGAGGGAGTCATTTCCTTATGAGTGTACCCACTGGAAGTTGTTAATGACCCAGTCCACACCCATGCACATGAAAAAGAAAAGGACCCAATAGCCTTTACCTTCGATCAGGATCTGAGCCACTGAAGGCAGAGTCAGAATGAGTAACTCCAACTGGAAGATCTTTTTCCTGGAGGGAGATGGAAATGCCAGCTGTGAACAGAGCCAGTAGGGTACAGGGGAAAATTCTAGTTCTCCAGCGCCTTCAACCCTGTAGTCAATGCTGCACATAGCCGGGCTCACGGAGATGGGCGGCTTCAGGCTCAATCCTTCCTACAGGGGCTTTTAGCTGGTTAGGAAGGAGTGAGGCAGGGCCAGGGAGGGCCAGGACATAAGTGGGTCAGGAGAAGAAGGAAACTGAGGTGACCTTGTGCTATGCTGGAGAGTCCTCAAGGGCCCCCGAGGGTGCTGGCAGGATGTACCAGCCACCCAGACCCTACCCTGTCTTTGAGGGGAGTGACAGTCCTGTGATAGGAACCACAGGATCCAGACTCCATCTTTCAGAAGACTCCAAGGACAGGTTGGACTGTCTATTCCTAGGGAAGGATCTAGAATGGTCTTTATAAGCAAAAGCTGATCTTTCCCAAGCAACCTCCCCGTTTGTGGCTTTCACAGGATCACAGCCTAATCTCAGGGCTGGAGTCACCCAGTGGGCTCTCTAGCGGGGCACCTTTAGCCCTGAGTGGAATGCTCAATCATCACAATCGCAGGAAAACTTGTTCCACAAATGACTCAGGAGCGATATTTGGACTGATGTGTTCTAAAACAATGAAGGAGAAGACCAGGGGAGCCACAGGGTCTAAAGGAAAGTTACAGATGGGGGACTTGTCTAAACTGAAGACTGGAGGATGCTCTTTTATGGGGGATGGGGTGTCTCCATGTGTGGAGTTTCTATGCCCTTTTATTTCTCCCTAGCACAGGAGATGTCCTCAGCATCTAAATAAAACAATTAAGCCACTGAGCTACAAGCGCAAGTCCCTTAGGGGAGTAGGTAGAGGCTTGGCGTGAGAAGGTGGGAAGAGGCAGCAACTGCTTTATTTACTTACTGGCAATGCAGTGGGTACCGTTTTGGGGATCGGATGGGACACTTTCCATGGGGATCTTTATAACAGAGGGAGGAAGGAACTGGGGCTGGAGAAAAACATCAGGAAAGCAGATAAACACCAGCACAACCACTCAGCCTTCCCCACTGAGACAGAAGATGCATACATACACAGTGTAAGACACCATTCTCTACCCACCCAGACCAAGTAGTGAGGCCTCCAGCAAACCCTCAGGTCCACAGAAGCACCATGGCACAGTAACCCACTCAGGAAGGAATTCAGCTGGGAATGTCATCCCAATCAGTTTATCCTACTGTGTAAGCAGTCACTGAGAGTGACTCACACTATAGTGGTACTGTCATAAAGCACTTTTAAAATGAGTTTCTGTGACTCAAATCTCATCCTTCCACTGAGCATATGTATCATAAAAGGCAGGAGTGTTTTCCCTCAGACTTGGAGAAATTCCTCGTACATGGGAGTATCTCAGACATCTATTGAGGAAGCCAAAGAAAGAAAAAGCATTTGTCTTTAAAATGTACTTGGAGGACAGGGCTGGAGAGATGGTTCAGCAGTTAAGAGCCCCAGCTGTACTTAGAAAAGACTAGGGTTTGGTTCCCAGCACCCATTATGGCAGCTCACAACCCAAGCTCTCCTCCAGCCTCCACAGGCAATGCCATGCACAAAGCCACATAACTACACTCTGACACATACAGAATTTTTTAAAAAAATGATGAATATAAAATAAGACAATTGGGGGGCTGGGGAGATGGCTCAGCGGTTGGGAGCACCGTCTGCTCTTCCAGGGGACCCGGGTTCGATTCCCAGCACCCACATGGCAGCTAACAACTGTCTGTAGTTCCAGTTCCAGGCAAACACCAAGGCAAATAAATAAATAATAAATAAATAAAGTTTAAAAAAAAATAAGACAATTGGACTGTCCCTTCCTCCGCAAACTGGCCTCAAATGCACTTGTGCCTGGGAATGCTCCTGAATTTCTGATCCCCTGTCTCCACATCCTAGGTGTTGAGATGCCAAGGACGCATGCCCATGCTTGGTTCATAAGGCACTAAAAATCGAACCCAGAGCTTCATGCACACTGGACAAGTGCTCTACCAACTGAGCTATATCTCTAGACCGAATATTTCTCCTGCTTTTAGTAATTTATCTTTGCAAGTTTTTTTTTCTTTCTCCCCAAAAATAAGCACATGAAATAATTGTGAGGGCTCTCTCCTCCTGAACGAGGACAGCAATTTAGGATGAGGAGGCCCTCACAGCATCAGTGAGAGGATGGCTTAAACACTGACTACCAGCTGCCAAGGACTTGCTCATGAACAATTTTCTCTTGCAAAGGGTGAGATCCTTAGCATAGGGTCGGTGAAGGTTATGAGTTTGTGGCAAATGGGGGTCAGTATGGGGAGAGGAAATGATCAAAGTAGGAATGGTGTCCTTAATTCTCTTAGACAGCTGGCTGTACAGCCATCTTGGGAAGCCTTGTTCCCTTTGGGAAACAGCTGTCCTTTGTAATGAGTGCTTGAATCCGAAAATCTTTCTGCCTAATGTTTTGAGATTTATTATACAGTCTGGACTAGCTCCTGGGCTTCTGAATCCCTGAGGGCTTTAGGGCTGAGATACAAAAGAAGCAAGGAGAAGAGAAGCTGGGACCGTCAGGTGCTCAGCCAGCTTCTCTCGCATCCATCCCTAAGACCCAGTGAGCAGGCTCAAGGCAAGCTTGTTACCAGGGCCACCCTCCTGGAGTCTAGGCTCATTGGGAGTTCGCACTGGACCACTCCCCCACCAGGCTTGCTTCTTTCTCTAGACAGCCTTCTTATAACTGCCTTCCATACAGGAGCCTGTTCTGCCCTGGCACTCGCCTGGCTGTTGAAAATGGTCCTGAACACTCACAGTAATGGGAGGGCAGGTGTGGCCATCACCTGTTCCCAGGCAGGGACATTCACCAGCTCTGACCTCCGTGAGGACATTCCCAGAAACAGATGGGGTCTCTCGCACCCAAGACCAGTGCCAGGTACTGTTGCAGACCACCCAAAAAGCCACCCGTCACCCTGGCAGAAGTGGAGAAGGTCTCCGGTCTCTGCCCTCTGCCCACTCACCCCATCCTCATCGGTGTTTTCATGGCTCCCTTTCTGTCTCTTCTTCTTCCTGTCCGCCTCCTGTTTCTCCTTCTCTGGGAGGATGTTGTCAATCCAGGCCAGGTCGTGCTGAGAGAAAATCAAGTCCAGGAGCCTTCGAACAATGATAAGGCCCAGGATCTGGGGTGGGCAGATGGGCAGAAAGACTAAAGGTTTGTAGGAGGTCAGAGAAAACTGTCACCTGGTGTTTTCTCCCAAGCTGCCTGAGCTCTGGGACCATTTGTGGCAGTGTCTTTGCAGCCATTCCAATGTCCCCAATACTAATTAGCCAGCAAGCCGGGAGATCACAGCATTCCTGGCCAGTGCCACTCTGAACAGTACATGTTCAAAAGCTCTTGAATCCAGGATTCTGGTCTCTGCCGGTTATGATCTCCATTCTTTTTTTTTTTTTTTTTAAACACTTTTATTTATTTATTTAATTATTTGCCTTGGTGTTTGCCTGGAACTGAAACTACAGACAGTTGTGAGCTGCCATGTGGGCGCTGGGAATCGAACCCGGGTCCTCTGGAAGAGCAGACGGTGCTCTTAACCGCTGAGCCATCTCTCCAGCCCCCATGATCTCCATTCTTTTCAGGTGT
Organism: Sigmodon hispidus; assembly: GCA_004025045.1. Lineage (NCBI taxonomy): Eukaryota > Metazoa > Chordata > Mammalia > Rodentia > Cricetidae > Sigmodon > Sigmodon hispidus. Next base: position 26,324 of record PVIH01019201.1, on the reverse strand, counting down.
GGTTGTTTCACATGATGAAAGTTTACTATTATACTTCTATTTCTTTTTTTTATTAACTTGTTTTTAAAGATTTATTTATTATGTATACAACATTCTCCCTCCATTATGCCTGTGTGCCAGAAGAGGGCACCAGATCTCAAGATAGATGGTTGTGAGCCACCATGTGGTTGCTGGGAATTGAACTCAGGTCCTCTGGAAGAGCAGTCAGTGCTCTTAACCTCTGAGCCACCTCCCCAGCCCTATACGTCTATTTCAAACCAGCTTGAAGTTCAACATGGGAGCTAGGCTATTTTGTTTTGCTTCTCCAATCCTGCTCCCATGCCATGTGCCCACCAGGGGAGTTTGGGTGACTTTGCCCTGGACCCAGCATATGGGTTGTCCCTGCAGGGTGCTGTTACTCTGGCACTTTTCTTTGTTCACTGGCCCTGAACCTCCTGAGCACTGTCCCACCCAGGTCACTAAGGTACCTTCACCCTCCTCACCATGACCGGGAAGATGATGGCAGCCATGGTAGACTTGAGGATCCAGAGCAGTGCCAGGCAGAGGATTTGCACCAGGGTGAATAGGTGGATCCGGCGAAGAGGCACGTGGCGCAGGAAGGCATGGTCAGGCTGATGTTTGGCCGGCATGAAGAAAAGCTTACAGCGTTCCCAGAACTGTAACATAAGAATATGGCACAGGACTCAACCGGACGTCAGGGTCCAGGGCCAAAGGCTACAGGACTAGGGGATGTCTGACCTGGTAGGGCCTCAGAGAGAGGCCTCCTAATCATGATGGGCTATCTAGGCACGTGTAACATGGCAGGTGGTGTCCTGAGCACTGGAGAGAGTGACTAAAGGAATGTGAGCATGGTCCATATTTAAGGGAAAAGCAGCTAACTCAACTGGGCACAAACTGCCTGGGAACCCTGGCCTCACAGTGAGTCAGAACGAGGCAAAATAGATTCTTTTGTAGAGCATCTTTAGGAAAGTGGGGAGGAAAGGTTCATCAGAGTTAGCTTGACCTGCCTCGGTTTCTCCACCTATAAAATGGGGATCTAAGGGCCTAATCACATTGATTACATGATACCTGTATAGTACTTAGTATAATCATGTTGTTGCCACAATTGATGGAAGTAGCATCATTACCATTACCCCCTCATAGAATCAGGACTGTACGCATTTAGAGTCTTGACATCACACAACTCTACATGAAATCCCGACTCTAGGTCACATTAGCCTGGGGAGGATCTAGCCTTACCTGGATGCCATTCAGGGAGGCTACACCCATGTAGAGGAAGACCCCATAGAGCACCGGCATTGGGATGTACTGAAATGAGAACAGAAGTTTGGGCTGGGGAGGGTCCTTGGCTATTTGGTGATGGATAGTGGTGTTAGCCAACCACAGAGGGTGCTGGAGAGCTGGACTTTGGAGGAGCTGTGGGTCCCAGAACAGTTCTGAAGTCCGAGGATGTGAGGGCAGCCATCAGGGTGGACCAACACTCCCCTAACTCAGGTGGTCAAGCCAGTATGCAGCTTCTTTCCAGGACTGGCTGCTCTCCCATCGACTCAGAACCTATATGATGTGGGTTACTCCTCCCAACAAGAGAGAAAGCTGCACAGACTAAGCACTACCCAATCCTAGTAGATCCCTCTCACTTCTGCCTCAGCTGACAGCCACTGATGGGGCTGGGAACCTTGGCTTTCTGGGTGGTCCCGGGAGAACACAATGGAAAGAACAAAGTTTGATACCAATGTGGGTTTCCTAACTAACAGTGCCATTTAATAATGTTGAGGCAGTAGCTGCAGGGATTGGCTTGCAGTTAAGAACATCAGCATTCACATCAAGTGTCTCACAACCACCTGTAACTCCAGCTCAGGGGATCTCATGTCCTCTCCTGGCCTCTGCAGGTACCTGCATTCATGTGTACATATTCACACACTGATACACACACATATAATTTTTTTAAACTTTATTTATTTATTTATTTGCCTTGGTGTTTGCCTGGAACTGGAACTACAGACAGTTGTTAGCTGCCATGTGGGTGCTGGGAATCGAACCCGGGTCCTCTGGAAGAGCAGACGGTGCTCTTAACCGCTGAGCCATCTCTCCAGCCCCCACACACATATAATTTAAAAAAGTAAAATAAATCTTTAAAAGAAATAGAGTGTCAAGACATCCAAACAAGCAAGTGATCCCTTATAAATTACTGTTCAATATTTAAGAACTAAGAAAGATTTGAATCTAAATGTTGTAAATTTGAATCCCAAGGCATTTGAGCTAAAAGTTTAAAAAGGATTTAGATGGTCCCTGCATCTTCCTGCTAATAATTCCTAATTATAAAACAACAAAAAAGTGAATATGTTAACATTGTGCAAACCGCATCCAAAGTATAGGAGCAATTGAAAGAAATCTTAAATAGAAACTAATAAGCCAGTATTGTGGCTAATCTTTGTGTTTTGGCGGCTGTTGTTTTGTTGGTGAGGGTTGTTGATTTTTTCATTTTATTTTTCTTTTTTCCTTTTTTAACTATTTATTTATTATGTATACAGTGTACAGAAGTCATTATAGATGGTTGTGAGCCACCATGTGGTTGCTGGGAATTGAACTCAGGTCCTCTGAAAGAACAGTCAGTGCTTTTAACCTCCGAGCCATCTCTCCAGCCCCTATTTTATTTTTCAAGACAGTGTTTCTCTGTGTAACAGCTCTGGCTGCCCTGGAACTCCCTTTGTAGACCAGGCTGACTTTGAACTCACAGTGTTCTGCCTGCCTCTGCCTTCTGAGTTCTGGGATTACAGGCATAAAACACCACCTGCCCATTTTTGTAATTCAAACACTTGAGAGGCCAGGACAGCAGGACTGTGGGAAGTTTGAGACCAGCCTGGCCCACATCTCAAGTTCTAAGCCATTCAGGGTTACATAGTGAGACACTATGTTAAAAATAAAAGAACAAGGGCTGTGTGCTGGAGGGGTGGTTCTTCCAGAGGACCTGAATTCTGCTCTAGCATTCACACTGGGTAGCTCACAACCACCTATATAATTCAGCTCCAGGGTGATCCAATGTCCTTCTCTGGCTTCTGACAATGCTGAGTCAACGTGGCATACACTCGCACAGACAGACACACATGCACATGAATAAAAATAAGTCTTCAAAGAAGTAATCAAAACCAAGAAAATAGAGTATAAGCATGCACCATTAGCTCCAACAGTGCCTGGTTTGTGCTGGGAAGGGATGAGAAGGAACTCAAAGGTTCAAGCATGCGTGGCAAGCATTCTACCAGCCAAGCTACAGCCCTAGAATTTTGAAAACACAGCACCCAGGATCCTGGGAAGTTCCTGACACAACCTCAGGGCACTGCATTCCTTGTTGCCTCCTCACAGTTGCAGGGCCTATGTCAGCAGCACCCCGGCCTGCATTTCTGCTTCTTAGGGTAGAACTCTCTCAGGCCCTGGTTTTGTGGCTTCTGTGAGAGATGCAGTTGTTTGGTACTGGCTGGAAGGAAAGTTAATACTTTTGAAATCCTACCTCTAAAATTTTTATTTTAATTTTTATGTGAGTGTATGTCGCATGTGTGTGTGTGCCCTCCGAGGCCAGAAGAGGGAAGTTGGATTCCCTAGAATTGGAATTACGGGTGATTATGAGTTGCTTGTTGTGGATGCTGAGATGGAAACTCACATCCTTGGGAAGAACAGCAAGCTCCTTTAAGTGCTGAGCCACCTCTCCAGCTATCAAAGCTAAGGCATATATCTTGCTTGATGTGTTCAAAGGAGAAATTCTATGATTTATGGTCCTGATCCCTCACTGTGGATGGAACCCAGTTCCTCACTCATGCTAGGTAAGCACTGTGCCACCGGCTAGGTAAGTGCTGTGCACTGGCTGGGTTAGTGCTGTGCACTGGCTGGGTTAGTGCTGTCCATTGGCTGGGTTAGTGCTGTGCACCGGCTGGGTTAGTGCTGTGCATTGGCTGGGTTAGTGCTGTGCATTGGCTGGGTTAGTGCTGTGCACTGTGCACCGGCTGGGTTAGTGCTATGCACCGGCTGGGTTAGTGCTGTGCACCGGCTGGGTTAGTGCTGTGCACCGGCTGGGTAAGTGCTGTGCACTGGCTGGGTTAGTGCTGTGCACTGGCTGGGTTAGTGCTGTGCACTGAGCTCCACTCCAATCCTCATTTTAGTTCTTTTCTTTATACTGCTATGGGTCTGATGCCCTAGATTAAGAATGTAGACAAAGTGCAAATTCTATGTCAAAATTATGAGGACAAAAGACTGGCCACACAGGATGGAATAAATGTGCCCATAAAAGAATTGATCACATTGTAAATGGAATGAAAAGACAGAGACCATACTAGAATTTTCTATCTGTTTTGTGGTCAGTTCAAACACATAAACAAAAGCTGGTGTGGGATGGCTAGATTGCTGAGCACGTCCCACAGATGGGCAGGAGTGACTGTGGCCCACAGATGGGCAGGAGTGACTGTCGCCCACAGATGGGAGCTGCTGTTGGCAAAGTGTTGGGAGGAAGCATGGGCCACTAAATCACACTCCTATTGGACTAGTGGTTGGTTTGTTTGACACAAACACTTGTCAGACAGAACCAAGACCAGGACAGACACTGATGGTTCTTTGGACCTTTTCAGAAAAGCGAATACTCTCTGGACATTTCAAATACACTCTGGGGCCAGAGAAATGCTCAGTAAATACAGTCTCCTGTTGCTGAGCCTGACAATCCAAGTTCAGTCCCCAGGACACACAAGGTGGCAAGAGAGAGCCACAAGTTGTACTGTGACCTCTACACATCACACACGTAAAAATGTAAAAACTGAAAGTGGTTCTACAGTCTGGGGATACAGCTCAGGGGCAGAGCACTCCCTGGCATTCACGACACCCTGAGTTCACCTGGGATTATAAAAGTGGCACTTAGTTTGCTTGTGATCACATCACAGCTTTGCATGTGCTGGGCAGGCATTTCACCACTGCTCTGAACCCCCACCCTCCACCCCTGTCCTCACTGCGCTATGTATTTTGTGTTAGGGCCAGCACTGACCTCACTCTGTAGAACATGCTGCCCTTGAAATGTGACTCTGCACATACACACACATATACACACACCCCAAAACACACACACACACACATACACCAACAAAAACACATACACATACACACTCCAACACATACACACACACACACACACACACACAGAGAAAGTCTTATATGTATTGATGGAAGAAAAATACTATTAATAGTCAATAGGATGTGACAGAGGAGAGAGAGCAGTGAGGCCTGTCAGGATTACCTCATTCCTGACTGGAAAGCGGATATCCTGAGGGATACAGCCTTGAATGCACCCCTCCTATCCTGTCCACTAGTTGTTAGGATGTGCATAAGAAGATTTACTTGTGTGCCCAAGATACACAAGATGGAGAAGTGAAGGGGGCTTGTAGAGCTTGGGGGTCCCCCTTTGCAAAGTTTACATTCAGAAGATGGGAAAAGCAAGAAGACCTGAAGTGAGCCCAAACCACGGCAATGTGGACTGGCCCGGCTCCTGGAGATCCTTAATTAAAAAGGAAGAGAATACTGCAGACCACCATGGGGAAGAATGCTCCCCGAAAGGTGACGGTATCCCCTGCAAGGGATGGGGCAGAACAGCAATGGGTATAACATCACAGAAAATGGAAAATGATGAAATCCACCGTTGCCTGTTCCCATCTTGCCCTTCTTATGGCCTGTAGGCCGGTGGCCCTTGGGCTTTGTGGGTGATGGGGCAGCGCCTCACCTTTAGGATCGGAGCCAGGAAGACGGAGATGCCTGTCAGGATGAACACCATGATGCCAGTCACTCTCTGCTCCCTGGTGGGGATGAGCACACAGTCAGGGGTGACCTGGAATATACTCAGTGGCCATTCCCAGCCCCTTCAGCTCTTCTGAAGCTTATTATGTTCAACACTATGGACTCAAGGGGGTCTTTAATTGGGCTCTGCCTTGCAGTCAAGGCCTAGGAAAGGCAGGGAGGACCCCACCTAGGCCAAGGCATTTTGAGGAGTGTCGGGGAGGCCATTCAGTGTAGTGCCCAGCAGCTGGGTGCTTGAGCTATGTGGACTTATTTGTACTCTTGGCTCTGCTACTTACATGTGGGCATTAGGCAATGCCATGAACACCCTGAGCTGACCACAGTCGCGATAATGCCGGTGCTGCTATTGGGGGTTTGTAAAGGGCTTAGCATCCTGCTTTAGTGTTAAGGTTCTGCCCCTGGGAATCATAGCAGATGAAGAAATGGGGATGGAGTGGCTACTGGTAGAGAAGGCAGCAGCGGCAGGGGTAAGGCCCTGTCACAAGGTACACTGGAGCTGTAGGCCTTGGGCAGATTTCATGGTCCAGACAGTAGACTGGAAAAAGACAGGTAATTCATGTGTCCTAAGGGCACAGAAACTTCCCAGGGCAGTCATTTTGGAGACAACAGGGTCTGATGTGGACCTTGGGGCTTTGAAGGGACAGAGGATTATTTTCCTACATGAACTAGTTTGGGGCCTGATGTAGGGCAGGAATAAAGAGACAGGAGAAGAACAGAATTACAAGCCAGGCTGGAACCCTGGCTGGGTCCCAGAAGACCCTCAAGAGGTATGACAGCTAAGCAGGACATGAACCCATGCAGAAGCCTCTAGAAGGTTTTTAAGAAAGACCAAGAGAGGGCAAGAAGAGGCTGGACAATGGTCCCTGGGTGAAACTCTAGAGCAGCCCTTGTCAACTTGAAGGGGGCAACCACATATTTATGTTACAATTCGTAACAGTAGCAAAATTACAATTATGAAGTAGCAATGAAATCATTTCATGGTTGAGGGTCACTAGAACCTAATAAACTGTATTAAAGGGTCACAGCATTTGGAAGGTTGTGAACCTCTGCTCTAGAATGTGCGTGCGTGCGTGCGTGCGTGCGTGCGTGCGTGCGTGCGTGCGTGCGTGCGTGCGTGCGTGTGTGTGTGTGTGTGTGTGTGTGTGTGTGTGTGTTACTACTGGAGACTACTAAAAAAAAGTATCACTTAGAATTGATAGAACTGAATTTTCACCTCTCTTTACTTTCGATTATTCCTAGGGCCATGGTTTTGGCGGCCATAGTTTAGGCCTTTTTTGCCCAAATACCTCGAGGAAAAACATGCTGTCTTCCCCTAAGATGTGCACTCTCGTTCAGGTGAGCGATGCCTTGCTCAGGCCTACCTGACTCCTAGGAACTGGGGCTGCTCCCCCGGGGCACTGGTCTCTGTCTCCATCTTGAGGCTGTCGATGTGGGCAATGGAGATGACTGTGGCAGCCACATACCAGGGGAGCCCCGTGAAGGAACACAGGGCCATGAGGATGCCCACCCAGAACAGGTCCAGATGGTAGCCTGCAGCCTTCTGCAGGACAGTGAGACAGGAGAAGCTTCTGGGAACCTGATCCTTCCCAAAACAACCACTGTGTGGATCATGGTTCAAAGGATCCCCTGCCTTCTAAGTGTATTCTGAAGGGGAAGGGGGCTGCCCCACTGAGACTCGCACCCTGAGGACTTAAGACATGTTTGGGCCTCACTGTCCACAAAAGTGGCCTTAGTTGCTGCATTGTCTAAAAAAATTGAGCCAGGGACACAGGTGTAGAGAAAAGGGATGCTCAGGCTTGGCAAGGCCATGGGTTTGGTCTCTGGGAAGAACTCATGCCCATTGGCTACAGCCTCTCTGTAGTTCTTAGATCAGAGGCCCCGGCCTAGAGTGGGGCAGTCAGTGGTTAAGTGGGTCTTCTCAGACCCAAAGGCAAGGCCGGGCGCTCCAGGAAGCATGAGGCTGAGGAAAGTCCTCGCCTCCTGGGTTTAGGTCTCTATCCATCAGCATGTGTGAAGTGCTCAAGTTTCACTGCCAAGAGGCACAAGCCAGAGGGACATTCTGAGGTACAGAGGGAGCTTGTACCCAAGATCCAGCCTGGACTGTCACCTGGCTCTCAGACCAAGTCACCTTGGTCCTGTTCCAGTGTACACATCCCTCACCTTACAGATACCAAAGGGAGACTTATCTTCTCAAGTGTGAAAGGAAGAATGGTCTCTCTCTAGTCCCCCAACTATGCTCCTGGCTCAGCCTTACCTTCAGTTTATTCTCCTTCCGGTTGACAATGACAGCGGTGATCTGCTGGTCCATGAAGATCAGAATGGTCACCAGCAGGGCGGGCAGGATGCTTGCAGGGTACACCCACCAAGGGTTCTTCCCAAAGGGGGCAACAAACCAGCCTCGGTCAGGCCGTGTGGGCTGAGTAGAGGAAGTGGAGAGGGCTGTTCCCCTCCCTTGTCCCAGACACTAGCCTGCGACCCCAGCTTCCCATGGCTGCTCCTTCCCCACCTCGAGGGATGTTTTAACTATAATAGTTCCCCTAAAGATAATAGGAACCTGCAGCTTTGTAGAGGGTCACAGAGGCGTGGGAAGGAGCCTACAGAACTGAACAGAACATAATGGGCTGCAGCATGCTGAGCAAACAGGGTCGGAGGGCAGCCAGAAGGACACATTTTGTGTTATTTGTCACAAGAAGGCAAATAGCAAGAATAGGCACGACAGAACACAGCGTCTGACAGGGGTAGTGCTGCCCCTGCCTCTGAGGGCCACCTGCCTGAGGAGCCCTGAGGCCTCTGTAGAAAGCCAAACTTCAGTTCAGACCCACATGTGGAGGAGAATCAAGGGTCTTTTGCACAGAGGTGGACATTTAAGAGAAAGAGGGGTGTGAGTGTGTGGTGTGTGCGTGTGAGCTTGCAAAGCCCTCAGTATATCAGATGCCTTCCTCGGCTGCTCAGCCTTCACTGCCTTGACACTGCCTCTGATTGACGGCTCACCATTTTGGCATGGCTGGCCAGTGAACACCCAGACTCAGCCTCTCTACCCTCTGATGCTGGCCTGGCAGAATGTACAGCCACGCCTGGCTTAGGCTGTGGGTGCTGGAGGTTCAAACTCAGATGTTCCTGTTTTCAGAGTAAGGAGTCTTATTCTTGGAACTGTTCTCCCCAACTTCTAGAAACCAGAGCTTTTATTTTAAGGCTAATATTATTTCAAGAGTAGACTCTAGATATGGATTGCCCACTTTGGTTACACAGTTGGTGCATTTGGTAGACTTTGCACTTATCTGTAAACAAATTATCAATTCTAGGTGGATAATTTCTTTCTTTTTTCTTTTTAATTACATTTTGAGGCTAGGCATGGTGGTGCATACCTTTAATCCCAGCACTTGGGAGGCAGAGGAAGGTGGATCTCTGAATTTGAGGCCAGCCTGGTCTACAGGGTGACTTCCAGGACTACACAGAGAAACCCTGTCTCAAAAAACCCACACATAGGGGTTGGAGAGATGGCTCAGCGGTTAAGAGCACCGTCTGCTCTTCCAGAGGACCCGGGTTCGGTTCCCAGCACCCACATGGCAGCTCACAACTGTCTGTAGTTCCAGTTCCAGGCAAACACCAAAGCAAATAGATAAATAAATAAATAAAGTTTAAAAAAAAACCCCACACATATACACAAAATTACATTTTAGATGAGTCATGAAAGAAGATGTGAATGAGCTGCTTTTCTAGTTTTAACTCTACCGTGGATTTTTTTGGTTTTGGGTTGTAGATAAATGCGTAAAAACATGTTTGATGGTGAATTGTAAAATCAAACCAGAAACTCCACAGCTTCAGAATGGCTAATTTGGCTGTATAGAAGTCCATTGAGATGGGTGGACTTGAGGCTGTTAATCCTGCTGTATGATATTTTTTTCAAGTTCTTTAAAAAGTTTTCATCAATTTTTAAAAAAATTATATTTTATGTGTCTATGTGTGTATATGTGCATGTACATTGGTCAGAGAACAACCTGTGGGAACTGATTCTCTTGTGTATCCCAGGGATTAAACTCAGATTGTCAGCATTGGAAGCAAGAGCCTTTACACACGGATGTATCTCACCAGCCCCTAATGAGCAATTTTTGAATCATGGACCTCAACTTTAAGCATGCCTAGCATCATGTGAAGAGCTCAGTGAGGCTCCACCTCAGTGTTTCAGATTCTACAGGTCTAGGATAGGACTAAGAATCTGCATTAGAGCCAGCGATGGTGAGCACTCAGGGGGCGGAGGCAGGTGGATCTCTGAGTCTACAACATGAGTTCCAGGACAGTCGGAGCTGTTAGACAGAGAAATCCTCACTCCAAAATCAAAACCAGCCAAGCCAAAAACTAATCTGTACTCCTTTCTTCTCCCTCTTTCCCTCCCTCCCCCCCCCCCCCCCCCCCCCCTTCCCTCCCTCCCCTCCCTCCCTCCTTCCTTCTTTCCTTTTAAAAATAAGACAAGGTCTCACTATATAGTCTGTCCTAGAACTCACTATGTAGATCACACTGGCCTCAAACCCACAGAGATTCGCCTGCCTCTGGCTTCCTTGACCAAGTGCTGGGATTAAAGGTGTGTGCCACCATGCCCAGCAGAGAATCTCCATTATTAAGCTCCTTCATACATGACCCCCTGGAACTGGTCTCTGTCTCTATCTTGAGGCTGTCAATATGGCTGATGGAGATGATTATGGCAGCCACATACCTGGGGAGCCCCATGAAGGAGCACAGGGCCATGAGGATGCCCACCCAGAATATGACACTAGTGCAGGGTCCACACTTTGGGGATGACCGTTCTAAGGAATCTCTTTGGATGGATCTCAGTTGGCCCAGTTTGCAGACTGTCATAGTCAGAGGCTCAAGAAGTCTCTGATGGGGGGCTGGAGAGATGGCTCAGAGGTTAAGAGCACTGACTGTTCTTCCAGAGGACCTGAGTTCAATTCCCAGCAACCACATGGTGGCTCATAACCATCTATGATGACATCTGGTACCCTCTTCTGTATACTGTATACATAATAAATAAATAAATATTTAAAAAATTAAAAGAAGAAGCCTCTGATGGAACCCCCAGGCTTCCGATGGCTTGGAGAGAAGATTCCAGAATCTTTTTCCCACACTGAAGGTCCACAGCCCTATATTATGGTGCATATGTCCCCACATACCTCTGGGAGGAATATACAAAGGGATAGAGCACATGCAGGGTCTCTTGGCTGAGAGAGGGGGGTTGAAGAGCATAGGGGAGCAGTTAGCAGGTGTGATTGCCCAGGACAAGGACAAGGAGCAAACCTTGATGACACTGGGCACATGCAGCTTGGGGGTTTGCAGGCCAAAACAGGCATCGATTCCACAGAACAGCAAGATGGAGAAAACAATGGAGAAGTCAGCCACCAGAGTCCGGACCTGCAGAGAGGAAAGGAGGAAGTGAGTGTGAGTCCTGGCTGGCTGGAAGACTCAGTCCTTAGTGCCAATGAAGAGAATGGCTAAAGGTTGTGTTCAGAAGTCAGCAGGACTGGGCTGCTGGACCAGAGATGCTGGATATCCTGGATCAACAACCTTGGGGATGTCCAGCATCTCCTCAAGTCTCAGTTTCCTCTCCTGCAAAATGGAGATGATGATAGCACCCACCTTGGAGGCACAAATGAAGGATGGTAGTTTAGAGAACTTGGGAAGTTTTGGCCAGAGTGGCGGTCCTTGCTAAAGTCATGCTCTAATAAAAAATGGCAGAACCTGGCCACACAGCAGGTGGATAGGTTGAACTCAGAGGAAAACCCTAACTTGTCCAGACACACCATTTCATGGGTATGCTATGCTGTGGTTACAGGGGCTAGGATGGTAGAGATGTGTATTATACTGTAGCCCCCTAGCTTTGGTAGACTGGGATTATGGATCTGGCAATGGAGGCTTCCGCTTGGGCTTTGGGGAGTCAGAGATGGACACATAGGGTGGTGTTTTGATATGCTATCATCACGTAGAGTTGAGCGAGAGGGAGTTAGGTGGAAGTAGAGAATGTTCAGTGTTCTTTAAGAGCTATGAGTGTGATGAGGGCAATGAGGAGAATAGATCTGATTAATGTGTAAAACAGGAAGCAAAGCCCTGTGTTTAATTGTCTGTCTGGTTACCTCATCAAGTAATAGTAATAAGTGTGGCTTCAAATAAGATATAAAATATAATTAGTTTATTCATTTGCAGAGGATGTTATGAGTAATAGAATTTGTGAGGACACAAGTATAGAGATATAAGGGTTTTTTGGTTGTTGAACTCAGTTTCTTTTTTTTTAAACTTTATTTATTTATTTATTTATTTATTTATTTATTTGCCTTGGTGTTTGCCTAGAACTGGAACTACAGACAGTTGTTAGCTGCCATGTGGGTGCTGGGAATCGAACCCGGGTCCTCTGGGAAGAGCAGACGATGCTCTTAACCGCTGAGCCATCTCTCCAGCCCCTTTTTTTTTTTAAATATTTATTTATTTATTACATTTACAGTATACAGAAGAGGGTACCAGATGTCATCATAGATGGTTGTGAGCCACCATGTGGTTGCTGGGAATTGAACTCAGGACCTCTGAAAGAACAGTCAGTGCTTTTAATCTCTGAGCCATCTCTCCAGCCCCCTCAGTTTCTTTTTTGATATGGATTTGGCTGGCTGGAGTGTACACCCAGGTGTAGAAATGATGAATTAGAGACAATGTCATCTTCAGCTTCAGCCAGAGCAGGGGAAGGGGTATCACAGCATACTCCATTCTACCTGGCAGGCACTCCCGAATAGCACTTTTCATCTCCAGTATCTGGTGTTCAACTCTACATTCACCAACCTTATGAGTGCCAATAAGTGCAGTCTTGTTCTTTTCCAGGAGGCAACAGAATACTTTTTTTTTTCTTTAAAAAAAGTGTGTGTGTGTGTGTGTGTGTGTGTGTGTGTGTGTGTGTGTGCCACCACCCTTTTGCTGGTCTCTAATATTGATAGAGTTTAGAATGACACTAAACTTCAGCTAGAAATACAAGTGGGGGGGGGGCTGGAGAGATGGCTCAGCATTTAAGAGCATTGACTGTTCTCCCAGAGGACCTGAGATCGATTCCCAGCATCCATATGGCAGCTAACAACTGTCTGTAGTTCCAAGATCTGACACCCTTACACAGTTATACATGCAGGCAAAACACCAATTCACATAAAATAAAAATATTTTTTTTAAAAAAAACAAAAGCACTGATTGCTCTTCCAGAGGACCCAGGTTCAATTCCCAGCACCCACATGGCAGCTCACAATTGTCTGTAACTACAAGATCTGGCACTCTCACACAGACATACATGTAGGCAAAAATACCAATGCACATAAATAAAAATAAATAAATTATTTCAAAAATAAGATATGCAAGGGCAATGGTGATGTCACAGAAAAAAGACAAAGGAGAACTTGATCTATAAGACGATAGTTACCATAAAGTGGTAGAACTGAGGACTACAGATAACAATGACATATAAAAAAGCCAGTGAAACAGAAGAAAAAACCCACAAGGGGCACTAACACATGAGACACGGCAAAGGCTGCTCTGCAATCAATTATAGAAAACAATGGTCTTAAAAGGCGAAAACAAAATACTGGGACAATGAGCTATTTATACAAAACACAAAGCACCGCTATCTCCCATTGTACATCAGAACTGCTTACAGTGGATTGCAGAGCAAACACGAAAGGTAAACCAGAAGGCTTTTAGAGCACCACACAGAGGATTTCTGTTAGTATTTTCCAAAAGGGAAATTTGGTCATGTTTGATTATAATAAAACTGAGAATTCTGTTAATCAATAGATCCCATTAGAAAAGCCAAAGAGAGGGAGAGGGCAGAGAGAAGACTCGGTAGTCAAGAGCACTGGCCACTCTTGCCAGCTAAGGCTTGGTCCCCAGAGCCTATATGGCTCACAACAATCTGTAACTCCATTTCATCAGATCTGGTGCCCCTTTCCTAGCTTCTTCGGACACCACATGCATGTGGTAAACGTACATACATGCAGCAAAACATTCATACACAAAAAATAAAACAAATAAGTCTTAAAAACAGCAAGGAAAGTTAAAAGGGGCCTGGCAAGAAGTCTCAGTAGGTAACCCTGAGGTCCTGAGTTCCACTCCCAGGACTCACGTGGTAGGAGGAGAGGTCTGACCCCCCATAACCCTAACCCTCATATGTGAACCGTGGTATGCCTATGCACATAAAAAATGAAAACAAAGCAAAACAAATGTAATAGCAAAAATTAAAAGAATCCAAAGACCAGTTGACCGAATGGGAACAGGTCTTTGCAACACATACATTACAAAAAAGAGAATACATATCACAGAATCAAATTCAACAGAAAACATGGGACAGATTGAAACAGAACATTTCCAAAATCAATTTGGCTATTTGGCCAATAAACACACAATAAAGCGCTTGTTTCTGTTTTTGTTTTACTTTATCAGTCAAAAAAAATATAGAAACACATGGGGTTTAGAAGCAAAAGGCCAAGAGGAAGGTTGGAAAATCCCAAGTGTTGTCATGGGAACCTGGACCTTTCTGCCTCCAAAGTCTTGGTTGTTGTTGTTTATTTTCAGTACTGGAGATTAATCTAGGGTTCCAGCTGGGTGTGGTGGTGCATGTCTTTAGTCCCAGCACGAGGCAGGCAGAGGCAGGTGGATCTCTGTGAGTTCAAGACCATTCTGCTCTACAAAGTGAGTTCCAGGACAGACAGAGCTGTTACAGAGAAACCCTGTCTCATCTTGAAAAACACCAAAATAAATAAATAAATAAAAATTAAAAATCTAGGGCCTCCTGCATAATAGACAAGCAGGCTGATCCTGAGCCATATACCTAGCTCTCTCTTTAAAACTTTAATCTATTTCTTAAACATGTATCTTTATTATTTCTTTGTGTGTGTGTGTGTGTGTGTGTGTGTGTGTGTGTGTGTGTGTGTGTGCAGCTGTGTACACACAAATCTTTTTCTGTAAATAAGAAAAAATTATTGTATGTGTGCGGGTGCACACACGCACAGGTGCCATTGGCTTAGCTGTGGAAGAGAGAATGAAGTGTGGGAGCAGGTGGGTCCTGGGGATATAGCTCAGGATGTCAGGCTGGACCTGAGGAACCATCTCATAAGACCACCCTGGATGTAATCCTGGCTCCCCGAAGGGAACACTTACCTTGGTAGGAAAATAGCGGCTGAATTTGAATTTCTTCAGAGTCAAGGTCATGGAGTAAGTACCGAAGAAAAGGATGAAGGACATGAGTGCCAGGTCTGGAATGAACCCGCAGGAGTTTCCAAGCAGGCGTCCACCATAGCTCAGACACTCCTTCTTGCTCAGCAGGGACCAGTCCAGCGCTGTGAGGTTAAGGGGGGTGTACTTGGAGACCAAGCACAGAAGAAAGGGGGTCAGGACCCTCCTATTAGGTAGGCACTGTGCCCTTCTCCCTGTGGTCCTGGGTAATCTCAATACCTGAGAGTCCCCAGCTCTCCTGTCCCCTTAATAGCAGAGTGATGTCCCTGTGTAGCTGCTCAAAGAATGACAAGCAGGCAGCCCCCAGAAAGATTAGGGGCTGACAAGTGCTTCTTCAGTGTGGTTTAAGATATGTGGTTTGACAACGGGAGGAAGATGCTTTCTCTTTCCTCCCATAGGTCTGTCTCCTGTTCCAGGCCAAGAGCCAAGATGCTACTGATGCTGCCTTCCCAGAGACTGTTAGCGTCTCTTCCTTCCCTATGTCACATCCTCATTATTTTCTTCATGGGTCATTTCAACCACTTCCTCCCTTGGTGTCCCAGATGCTAAAATTAAGAGACTGTGAAATCGTGAATATATATATATATATATTTATATATAATGTATATTCTTTGTAGCTGTGGACTTCACATGTGAATTTAAGCAGCTGTAGATTTAAACAATTAACTGCATCTGTATTAAACATGCATTTATTCCCTCTCCATTCTTGGCTGGATCTGACCCATGGCTTCAAGTGCCTATAGCTTTGACTTGCTTGCAGTGACAGACTATAGCCTGGAATTGTGAGCTGAGTAAACCCTTTCTCCCTTAAAACTTCTTTCTTTTGTCCGGGTGCTTTATCACAGGGTTGGAAGGGAACCTGGGATTGGGGGTTACTTGAAGCCATTGTAAGAGGCCTCACACAGAGCACTTCCTCACTCTTAGAAACCTGAGGCACTCTGCTGGGAGTCACTAAATTGTGAAAAAGCAATGCAGAGACACAGACCGAACCATCCCAGCTGGACCATCTGAGGCCAGCTCCCAGTACCTAACACACAGCAGGCATTGGGAAGTAGGCCCTGCCTGGGTCTACCATCCTCAAAGTCTTATTTTGAAGTTTTTGGTTACATATTCAATTGAGATGAATATAAGCTGAGCCATTGGCTGCCTATGCAGGGAATGTAAGCAACTGTAGAGACATTCAGAGTTGACAAAGCTGCTCTAATGCCTATACGCTGCCCTTTACCTGGATTATACTCTCACATCCTTCCATTTTAGGCTGGGAGAGGCCAAGCCCATCACTTATCTTTGTTTGGGAAGGCAGACCAGCTGGAGTCCCTGGAGACTAATAGGTGCAAAGGACAGGTCAAGTTCATCGGTGGGGGGTGTAATTAAACTTCTGGGCCTGGGAGCGCACTGTTGGATGGGAACTGGGGGTTCCCTGGCAGAAGCTAACCATAACCTGTATATGTATCTAGCTCTGTTTTTCATTTACCTCCTCTGGGTATGCACATATTATATTCTGAATAGAGATGCACATAGAGGATGTTTTAGAGCAGAATGTTTACAGTAATAAACCTAAAAGCATCATTCCCAGAGCCCAGGTGCTCTTGGGATTGACCTCGCAATTTCTTCCTGACTGCCCACCATAAACAAAAGCACATCATAATTGCCCTAATAAGAAAGGGCTTACCCGAGACGTGTTGGTGTTTGGTGCCAGTGGGGCTGAGGCATTGACCGTGGTTGTATTCACTGGAGGAGACACAGAAGATGGGCTGGGTCAGTGGTTTCTAGATGTGCAGCCTGCAGCCTCCAAGGGGCCCACCATTTCCCATCTCCCTCTGACGGCTTCTACAGACTTCACCTTCTCTCTTTGCTCCCATAAGAGAGGGAGCTGGACACAGGACTCACACAGAGCAGCTGGGCCAGCGCAGGACAGCTCATCCTGGGGACCAAGAGCTACTCCTAGCAACTTAAGCAATCTGGTGCTGAGACAAGCTGAAGAGCACATCCTGTGAGTCCCTGCTGGGTGCTAAACACAATTTTGTGCTATTGAACTTTAAAAATAAATGTTTCTAAGAGCTAATTCCATGTCATGCACTGTGCCAAACCCTGGGGATGTATTCATTTGTTCAATCCCTAAATCTCCACGACGTAGCCTTTTTTATAGGCAAGGTGACTGAGCTCAGTGATGCTAACTTACCTGCTACCTATGGTTTCAGAGCTCATGTGTGGAGCTATGATCCCATCCCAGGCCTCTGACAGAGAAACTATAAGCCTCATATTTCTGCTCAGTTTCCATCTATGGTCATTTCTCTCCTACCCACTTTGTGCTCTTTAAAGGCTAGCTGGGTCTTCAGGGTTTTCTACTTGGATGTTTTCCTTTCTAATCTGCCCCTTAAGGTGTATAACCTGGATCTAGGACCTGAAGGAGAACCAGATGCCCAAAAGGGCCTTTTGCTGCCAGTGGTTAACTCTGCATCCCTTACTAGGCACCCCACTCCCCAGACTTCAGTGTTCCTAACTGGAAGTGGGGTATCTAACAATCTCTTGTGATCTGGGAGAAAAGTTGAAGGAACTATTACAGCTTCGTTTCCCACTCTCTCTACTGTCTGGCTTTCCTGACTCTCCTGGGCAGGAAGGGCTCATCACCCACAGGGCCAGGCTCCCCAGGTGACTGGCCACTCATCACAAAGGCTGGCTTTGGAAGAGACCACTTGCCCAGTCTCCTCCTCTGGACTACACGGATCGGGAGGGGGACTGGTTCCTCCCCTCCCTTCTCCAGGCAGTTCTCAGTGGCAGGTTTTGGGCCCATTGGCTGTTGCTGCTACATTCTGAAGTGTTATAGAATCCCTATTTGTTCCTGATGGCTGTCTACCTTTGGATGGACACCCAGCACAAAGATCCTAATCCTGAGGTTTCACCCAGACTCCTAGCAAGTTGTCCACTGGGCTGGATATGATCACAGAAGTTTGTTGCTTCTGGACCAGCTGGATCAGTGTTGAAAACTGATCACTGAGCAGAACAGTGCCAAGGGCATTACTTTCTAAGAATCATCAGGGAATCTATTGCCTCTTCTAAAGAAAACATGATGGCCAGTTAACACTATGGGCAGAGAAGCCAGGCAAGAAGCCCCAGTAGGGGCTACCCACTCCACTGCTGAAGAGTGCTCCAGCATTCAGTATAGACAGACCAGACATTTTTATGTCTTCTACTTGGGCTTATCAATTCATTTATAGCAAGAACTGAAACCCTAAAGGAGATGGAAGAACTATAGTATGGGAAATTCCAGAAAAGGTCCAAGTATCAAATACTGTACAATTCTAGTGTACACAGAGTGGTACTCACTTAAAGTTGAGAGCGGCCAAATCAGCATTTGCAGCATCCATAAACAGAATACAAATAAGTTACCATGGAAAAAAAATAAATAGAAAAAGATAGTGCCCCAAGCAAGCTTGTGTGGGAAAGAATGTGAGGGAAGGGTGGTGTGCCATTGCTACATTGGGGTTTGCAGCCAAGTTAGGGGGCAGAGCAGCTGGTCTGTAGGTGGCACCCCATTAATTCCCCACTGCCCTGGCCTGCTAAATGTCCAGACCTTTACTATCTAAATTCTCCTAATGAAAATGAACTGGCATTGACACTAGACCATTTATTCTCTGAATCTTGCTATGGTCAGTAGTAGTTAATCAAAGCTCAGTAAAGCGGCACAGTTTGTCAGACTGGGGGGTGGGCAACAGAAGCCTTTGGGAGGATTGTCCATACACAGCCAGTTGAATTCTACCCCACAGATTCTAGACTCCGCAGGTCTGGGGTTGGAGCCCACAACTCTGCATTTCTGACAGTTTCCTAGTTGGTGCTGATGCTGCCAGGCTTGGAAGTATGCACTAAAAGAA
Source organism: Sigmodon hispidus (assembly GCA_004025045.1). Taxonomy (NCBI): domain Eukaryota; kingdom Metazoa; phylum Chordata; class Mammalia; order Rodentia; family Cricetidae; genus Sigmodon; species Sigmodon hispidus. The sequence goes on along the minus strand of PVIH01019201.1, from coordinate 7,380 downwards.
CCATGGAGATGACTCAAGATAATCAGGCATCCAGGCAAGAATTATGGGGAAGTCATTCAGAAATACGTAGCTTTGCAATGCCCTTTGGATCCCCTGTCTATGCTTTTACTGTTCATAGGACACCCCTAGGTGAACAGATGGTTCACTGATTAGCTAGAGCTCCTCACAGGACCCCAGAATTTGGGCAGTTTCTAAAGAGACAAGGATGGATGTTTCTAGAAGGTAGAGTTAGGCCAAGTGTATGGACCTAGTCTGGAAAGCACACACAGCAAAAACAAGCTTGGCCCCGAGGCAAGATTCCCCCTCCCCTCAAGCAGAATCAAAAGAGCCTGTAATAGGACCTCTTAGAGATCTAGGCAAGGACCCAGACAAAGGGAAACTTCACCTATCATGGTTTAATAGAACAACTCAAAGATAACACTAGAAAAAAGAAAAGAGAGGGGGAAAGGTAAGCCTAGACTTCTTTCCAAAAATCAGGGCAATGAGTGGAGCTGTGGCCAACACTACCCCCTGCAGGAAGGGCATCTTATGGAAGACACAGGCTAAAGTAGGCCCCATACTTGCAATGCAGAATATCAGCTGACAAGATCAATGCCCTTCTTAAGGCAGGGTCTCGGGATGTTGCCTTGGCTGATCTGGAACTTCCGATGTAGACCAGACTGGCTTTGAACTCATAAAGATCCACATCCCTCTGACTCTCAATCAAGTTGTAGGATTAGAAGTGTGTGCCAGTACACCTGGCATGATCAATTCTTTTATTAAATATTCTTAGTATTTTATTATCATTAAGCTAAGGAATTAAACAATTTACTAGCTACTTATTTTCCTACTTATTTGAAAACCTCAAAGGCATCTCTGATAAACACTGATTACCCTTTGACAGGGAAACTGAGGTTCACTGTGGCCTTGGGTGGCCTCTGGACCTGTTTGCTTTGTATCAGGCTGTATAGTGGTGCTTGGGTAGGTCTTGCACCCTACTCTGAATTCCCTTGTGCCCTCCAGGTTTATCCCGATGCTCTTTGGATCCCCTGTTTATGGGTCCTCTTAGGGTCCTGGTTCTGATTATGATGGAGATCAACCCTAAGGATGCGAACACTTTGCAAGTGATGACATCTTTGATCAGAAAGTAGCAACACATGAACAGCACTGAGAATTTATTATCACATTGGCCAGATCACTCAGTGATGGTCTCCTTTAAACATCGTTGGCACATGCATGCCAGACAACTCAAGCAACTGGCTCCCATACAAGGGGGTTGGTAGCTCTCAGGATACTCTCCCCACCGGACTCCTGGGGCTTCTCCTCAATTCTTATTCCGCATTTCATGGTCACAGAGGGTAGACATAGTCCTTCCTGACAGTCCTCCCAACCTGCTCAGGTGCCTGGGAGGCTGCATGACTAGCTTCCAGCAGCATGACTCTAGGGATCCCCAGGGTTGGTCTCACTTCATAAGGTTTGGAATCACATAGTGGTATGTTGAGGCATGCTCTCATGTATTAATGTATTATTGGCACTGAGAAGGACCATCAGATCTACCCCTGACTTGAGCAGTATTGCTGACAGGTGTAACCTCCACATCAGTCCTCGCTTTGGTAAATGATGCCTGTTCCTTCCTGAAATTTCCCTGGAGTTTCCTGATTACAGCCCTGGATGTTTTCATTGTTCTTTTTTTTTCTTTATTTTTATTTTTTACCACAACCATGTGGTGGCTTTTACTGGAGCTATTATTCCCTCAAATTCTTTCCAAATATTAGGTTAAGGACTCTGCAATTAGCATTCTGAATTTCAAAGCCACTCTGGGTACCACAACCAAGGCCAGCCTAGACTACACAGACAGATCCTGTTTCAATAAACAAAGACCCAGCATTTGCTCCTTTAGAACAGTGGACACCTGGATAAACAATCCATCCAAACAACTCCTGCATTGAGAGCTGTGGTGATGGGGCGGGGGTAGTGCACACCGGGGATTACCTGTGTCAGGAGCCACACACTCGCATTTGTAGGTGGTGATGGAGTCAGGCTTGAAGTCCGTATTAATGGGATAGTAATTGAAGGCACCAATCATCTTTTTGATGGCATCATAGATGAAGATGAAGCTGATGAGGGTGGAGAAACCCTCTTCGGTGAATCGGGTGATATACTTGATGATAAAGCTGGCATCTGTGGCCACCAGGATAAGGCACTGGATGGCTGAGTGCAGGCCGATCCAGAGGCGGAACTCCATGTAGTCCAGGCCATTGGCCCTGGATGGCAGAGGGGAATGAGGGACCTCCTGGGCTTGGCTCCCCAGCCCTACCCTGAGGGGCTGGAACTTCTTTTGCAGCACATATGCCTGTCTAAGGACTGAGAAAGGACAGGGTAGGGAGAATTCCTGGACTGGCTTGCTGTGTGTGTGTGTGTGTGTGTGTGTGTGTGTGTGTGTGTGTGTGTGCGTGTGCGCGCGCGCAGACATTTATTTGCCCCAGAGGGACAGAGGGCAGGGAATAAGATACAAAGATGGGGGATAGAGGGCAAGGAAGAAGGGGAAGGGAACAAGGGAGAGGCGGCAGGGACATTTGTCTTGTGTGTGGGGAGTGGACAGACAGAGGACCACCTCTGGACAGAGAGGAGACAGGCACGGCCCATAGGCAGATGGAGGTTTATACAAGTAAAATGGGAGACACTGTGTTAGGATGAGGTGTCTAATTTTAATTGAGTGCATTAATTAGGGGAGCCAATGGGGGCTTCTGATTGCTGGACTTCAGTACTTTGACAGCTGGACCTTGGTGGTCAGCCTCAGGAGGCGGAAGGGGCCAAATAAGGGAATGGACCTTGGCTGACTTTAGAATGTAATCTAACGGTTTTTAGCAAGACAGAGGGACTGGGGAGAAGGGAGAGGCCTGCCAGGGCCACGTTCACAAAGCTGGAGCTGGTCAGAGTCCCTTCAGGGTCCCTAAGGATCCAGCCATCTCCACCTCCCAAGCACCAGGATTGTAAACACACCACCAGATTTTACATGTGGGTGAGTTCTGGGGATTGAATCAGATCAATGCTTCAAGGCAATCACTTTCCTGACTGACTGAGCCACCTCCCCAGCCCTGGGGTGCCTGGTCTTCGAGGACTCTAGGAGAGGACCTCACTAAGTGTCAGGAAGCTGCTAAGACTTTGGTGCTTGGTATAGAATTTGAGATGAATGGTCTGAAGCCGCCTTAGGAAATGGTTTGGTCCAAACCCAAAGGCAGTTGAGCCTGGGAGCTGCCTGCCCAAGGCTCCTTTTCTACCACACTGACTTTCCAGGGAGCAGTGCTTATCTGTACTCAGATGACTTCAGTGCAGTGTACAGGAGTTAGAAGGAACCACCCAGCAACCCCTCCTTACACACCCCTCCATCCTACCCGGCCCCAGGACTGGATCTATTTTCCACCCTTGCCTTGGCTGACTGCCTTAATTTTAGGAGTAGGCATGGAGCCTGCCATGCGGTACCTACTTGCTGAAGTCAAAGAGGAGCTTCTCAAAGATGAGGATGGGCCCCGTGCTGCTGAGAATGATGAGAGGTTGCCCCGAGAAGAGGCAGAACAAGGCACCAGCCATGGCAGTGCCCAGGAAGCTCTCCATTACTCCCTGTTGAATGAGAAAACAAGAGGCTCAAGGAGGCAGAAGGTGCTGTTGGGTGACAGTTTCCTCTGAGATGAACAACATCTATCTTGGATGGAGGCTGGTTAAGACACAGAATTTTTACAGGGAATAAAACAACCTGTTGTAAAGGGAGGTTAAGCATTGCTGCAGGGAAGCTCAGGAAGTAAACAACTCAAGGGCTTCAGGAAGTCCCTGAAGCTGAACAGATGCACTAGTCAGTCCCCCATCACACACCTATAAAGTATAAGGCCTGCTGAGAGACAATGTCAGACAAACTGAGCTGCTCAGGTCAATGAAGCCAGCTGGAAAGGAGACACTTCAACTTGTTGAGCTATCTGATGGCTGTGTGGTGTGTGGTGTGCTCTAGGTTTCCAGCTTTTGTGTGCTATCGCCCCTGCTGGGGTTGGATTTGGCGATACACAGTTTTATTTGAGTCACATCTGTTCTTGTGAGTAACCATATAAGTAACTCCAGAAAAACTTGTGATTCACTAGTATATCATGGGCTCCCTTTCTGGGGTGAGTAGGGGTTTGTCCTGTCTCCCCAAGAATAATGACACACAGCAGGGGCCTCTCCATACAAGCTAAAACTAACTACCTCTCCAAGGACCTGACAGTGGGCTTTCTCCTCAGTCCTGTCTTCTACTCCTATCACAGCCAACATCACTCTCTAATTCCTTTTGGATAAAGGTTCCCTGGGACTTCTGTTGTTATATACCAAGGCCTACAAAAGAGTGAACATGCTTATCCCTGTAGTGGGATTATGTTGTTACATTGTAAATAATTGTCCCACCTACTGGTTTAATAAAAAATGCTGACTGGCTGAAGGCAGACAGGAAGTGTGGGCGGGGCTACCAGACTAAGAAAACTCTGGGAACAGAAAGAGCAGAGACACCAGGAGAGACGCCAGTAGATGCAGACAAAAGAAGATAATCATGCTGCTCTGAGTGAGAAAAGGTACCAAACCACATGGCTAAATAATCATGGGTTAGTTTAAGAATTAAGAGTTATCAAATTTTATAATTGAGTCATTGGTTGGTCAGCGTTAAATTAGTACAAAATTCTGTGTGTTTCTTTGGAACTTTGGGGCTGCTGGTCCAGATCTTGGGGCTTGTTTGAGCCAGAAACTTATTATTACATATCCCTGTGCCCATCCTGTTATCATTCATTCATTTTTAAGTATCTATGGGCTGCCTTTAGACTTCAGACTGAATTATTCATTCAAAAACCACTCAGCAAGTACTGGAGAAATGCCTTAGCAGCTAAGAGCACCTGTTGTTCTTCCAGAGGACCCAGGTTCGGTTCCCAGCATCTGCACAACAGCTAACAAGTATAATTCCAGTTTTAGGGAATCCAAATCACTTTTCTGGCCTTTGTAGGCACTGCATGCATATAGTATAATACATATATGCAGATAAAACAGCCATATATATTAATAAAATCAAATAAATAAATCTTTAGAATGCTACGTACCAAGCAATGTGATAGGCACCAGAGACCAGTCAGTGAACAAGAGAGCATATGTCCAGGTTAGTGGAACATGCAGGTAAGTAGCTAGGCTCTTAGGACTTTTAAACCTAGGCATTTTTGATGACTTAGGTACGTGATTCTCAATTGTGGGGACCACCCTGTGTATTGTGGACTATTTAGTAGCATCTTTGGCCTGTAGTCACTAAATACCAATAGTCACTGTTATAAAAACCAAGCCAACTGTGGATATGGCTAAATGTCCCCTGGGATCAACACTGCCCTGGTTGTGAGCCATGACCAAAGAGTAGAATGGATGAGGGCATGGGTTCCCAGTGCCAGAGATGCTCACAGCAGAAGAGCAGGTGCTGCCAAGAAGGTCATTCCAGACAGGTATGTGGAAGCTGAGATTCCAAACATAAGCAAGTATTGGCTAGGAGAGGCGGGTTAAGTGGGAAGGAACAGTGACTGGACCCCAGGAGAGGGAAGTGCACATCGGGGCAGGGGCAGGAGGGTGGTTGGTCCAAGGACCTGAGGCTGGTCAGGATCAATAGAAAACACATTGTGTGAAGGGCAGGATGCTGAGGAAGAGAGAGCAGAGACAAGGTTTGACAGACGAGCAGAGCCATGCCTTGAAAGCCATGGGAGAAGCTGGCACATAGTTCAAGGTGATGCTAGCTTCTGACATGGACAGCAGGGTTGAGCATAGGTCACATTATGCTGGGAAAGAATTATAAGCTGCCAATGAGAATAAAAGATGACAGATGTCATGCCGTCTGTGTGAGCCAGAGTGTTCAGACAGGCAGCCACATAGGAATGGCCAAGAGGCATCTGAGTATGGACCTGAAGCTTAGGAGACAGATGTGGGGAACAAGGGGCATTTATTTCCACATCTGGAAATGGGTCTTTTCCTTGGTGCTTTGCAAGTGTTGGGGGTTGGATGCAAGGTCTTGAGCATGCTAGGGAACCTCTGAGCTAGGTCCTTGCCATTTTTATTTTTTAATTTAATATTTTAAAAATTTATATATTACTATTATTATTGTGTTTGTGTGTGTGCACGCATGTGCTTGTGCAGACACACACCACAGTACAAATGTGGAAGCCAGAGGACACCTTTCACGAGCCTGTTCCTCCTTCCGCTGGAAGGACAGGGGACCTAACTCAGATCTTCAGGCCAGCGCGGCAGGTACCTTTATCCACTGAGCCAGCCCCTTCCTCAGGTAGTATTGTTGCTATTTTAAGACAGGGTTTCTCTGTGTAGCCTTGGCTGCCCTGGAACTCAGTCTGGAGAACGGGCTGGCCTCAAACTCACAGAGATCTGCCTCAGTCTGCCTCTGAGTGCTGGGATACTACGCCTGCTCCTTACTTTTACATTTTTAGTTTTTGAGACAAGGTCTAATGTATCCCAGGTTAGCCTCCAACCCAGTATGTAGTAAGGGCTTGCCTGAGCTCCTGATCCTTCTGCCTATGTATTTTGAGGGCTGGGGTTGCAAGCATGTCAGAGCATGCGTATTTGTTTTGTTTTGAGACAATATCGTGGTAAGTTGCTCAGGCAGGCTTTGCATTTCTGATCCCTCAGCCCCCTGAGTAGCTGAGATCATAGGCCAGGGCCACCAGGCCTGACACAGCTCTGAGCTGCCTAATGGTTCGGCCTAGCAGCCTTTACTGGAGAAGAACCTCGGTGGGAGACCTACAGGAGTCTCTGCGAAGCCAATACCTTCCCCCAGAGAAGCTGTGACGTCATCGTGGCAACAAGTCTCATCCCATAAACGTGTCAACACTCAGCTAAGAAATAATAGTGAGGTTTTTTGTTTTTGTTTGTTTTTAAATAGAGAGGGCTGGATGGAGAAATAGCTCAGGGGTTCAGAGCACTGAGATAGCTCAGGGGTTCAGAGCACTGAGATAGCTCAGGGGTTCAGGGCACTGAGATAGCTCAAGGGTTCAGGGCACTGAGATAGCTCAAGAGTTCAGGGCACTGAGATAGCTCAGGGATTCAGGGCACTGAGATAGGTCAGGGGTTCAGAGCACTGAGATAGCTCAGGGATTCAGGGCACTGAGATAGCTCAGGGATTCAGGGCACTGAGATAGCTCAGGGGTTCAGGGCACTGAGATAGCTCAGGGGTTCAGGGCACTGAGATAGCTCAAGGGTTCAGGGCACTGAGATAGCTCAAGAGTTCAGGGTACTGAGATAGCTCAAGGATTCAGGGCACTGAGATAGCTCAGGGGTTCAGAGCACTGAAATAGCTCAGGGATTCAGGGCACTGAGATAGCTCAGGGGTTCAGCATACTGAGATAGCTC